>CM076575.1:1458473316-1458582615 GCA_034641835.2 Pinus albicaulis | reverse complement strand
GAATTTTGTACCCATAACAACTCCAATATTGAAAGTAGAAGCTCTGCAACTAACAATTGCACCAAGCATGCTTCCATGCCAACCATAGATTCTAACAGTGATCCAATTTGACAATAGCAACCTTTCTCCCATCAATTGCAAGACTCAATAATTTTTCTAAAATTTTTATTGGATCTTTCATCAAACACTTAATAGGTAGACCATAATTTCTTCTTGTACAAAATTAATTCCTAGCCCATATAGCCCCAATGTTGTAATCAACATCTTTGATACCATTTTGTCCCATACCCAATAACCTTTGTGCACTATGGAGGTTATGAGGTAACTCAAAAACCACCAAACCATACCAAATCTCACTATGATACCATTTCTAAATTGAAATTGATTTGTTGTAGCATCCAACAACAGAAGCAAAACAATAGCATTCTTAAACATTCAATTTTACTTTAACACACGAATGCAGTATTATAATGACACGATTAGATTATTTATCTTTCTAGGAAAATAATCCTCCAACTAGTTGCAAGCAAAGGATAATCTACCCAACTTTAGTGTCTTGGTCACACTTTGTTTTTCTATGACGGAATCCACCCTCGAGCTAAGGTTGTGAATCCACAAGGGCTAGCTCCAAGTCCTCTTACTCAACCCATAACCCAGAAAACTCTCACAAGGAAGGAATCCCTCTACGACTATCTTGATTCCCAATCAACCAGCTCTCTTCCCCCTTGGCCTACATAACACCAGGAATGGGATCCCCTTCTTCACTAAATAGTGCCTTAGAATATCCTACTTCACTTCCAATGTTCCAACATAGGCTAGCTAGGAAATCCATCTACTAAGACTCTATGGATCCTCAACTCTAGGATAAATTTCCCTTTTCCTCAACCATCAATCCTATCACCTACGTGGATAAAAGAATTTTATACCTGCAAATCCCCACAAATTCCTTACAGCAGCAATACGTCTATTTCCATAAACACAATAAATCAAGAGCAGAAGCATGCATGAGAGCACACCTTCAGATTCTTCAAAGAATATTCATCATAATCATCACGCAAACCATTAGGCTCTCTAACATTTAAACAGCCATCATACAACGACCATACTCCATCCTTTAATTCCATACCTCACAATGTGTATTATCATGCATGCATGTTTGAATCATAAGACTATATTTGCGTGCCAATCACTCACCACATGTCTCCATGAGAAGCCCATGTTTCACCTTTAATCCCAAAGCTTAAAATAATTAAAAACGAGGATTAATAATCAAGGTTTTATAATCAACATTTAAGGACCATACTTTTAAAAACTAGAACTAGGTTTTGAACCGAGCCACCTATCAAACCAAGGTTTGAACTTAAACCAAATCAAACCAGATCAAATAGGATTCAATGAACCAAAAATGAAAAAAAATATAAAAATAATTAATTTTAATGAAAAAAATATTTTTAAGATTTCAAACCATGATTCCAAACCATTAGAGACAAAATATGCAAATATTATTCATCTATATACCATGTTAGGGTACATATATCAAAATGGTACCAAGTGAAATACATAATCAATGAGGCTCTCGATGGCCTTTGGAATTCAAAAACAATACTACAACTCAAGCTCCTAGGCCATTGGCCTATTACAAATCACTTATCAACGTGATAACTCATCAAACTCATCACAACTACTAGACATGGGATCATCACCAAGAGCTACATAAACATCATCTAGCTCAGAGTCTGAGGACTCCTTAGACTCTTGTGCAACCTCAGTAGCAGTACTAGCAACAACACTACGCCTAGCAAAACTACAAGCATGATTTGGACGAGTTGCACAACTAGTACTTCCCTCACCATGTGCCATGCTTGGTGGTTCGCTTCCATCAATTCTCAGTTCAACTACTAGACCTACATTGGGATCAACCCCCCCAACTCCATGGCATCGATATCAAATCAAGATCAAACTCGATTATTTGAGTCTCCCCCACCCATTCTAAAGTTGGATCAATATAGTCCAACACAATAGGATCTGCAGCAGGTATTTTGTTCAGCAACTGGTTGCGCCTAATTCAAAGGTTGTACCGCACAAAAACAAGATCATTTAATTGGTTTTGTTCCAAACTATTTCTCTTCTTTGTGTGAATCCGCTTAAAAACAAACCAATTGCACTCACACCCAAAAGCACTGCAAGTTTGGCTGAGAACTCTAACTGCAAACTTTTGCAATTGAGAACATTAGTTGCCAAACGACTCCCACCAATGTGTTGCAAAGACAGAGACTAAAGTTAGTTCATTGTTCAACAATTTAGATGGTAAGCTTGGCTAAAAAAGCAAGTATTTACAATTTGAATTTTAAACAATTGAACTTTTTAAAAAAAAATAGAATTGCTTACCTAGTTGATCCACATCTCTTGCAATCTTTGCCAAGTTTTTGCCAAATGTACTTGTGGCACTAGTGAAAGTAATAATTTGCCGATCTATTCCCAATTACTCGAATTCATTAAGGACCATGCACTCCAAGCACTTGTACAACCCATCTTTAACCACTCCCCAAACTAATCTTCTCCTAACCAAGCTTTATAATGAGACCTTAGGTTCATGAAATACCTGATTGCATATATATGACAATGAGTTGATTGTTCCATCTGTAATCAATGATCTCCCAAATACACCCATATTTACCTACTCTATACTTGTAGGATGCACGTATTTGCTCCTTTTCCTAATCCATAGCGCCATATATGTAGCCCATGGCCAATTTTTCCTCATCCACCAACCGCAACACCTTAACAAGGAGCTCGCCAATTTTCACAAGCTTTGCTACTTTTTTCCAAAAAGTGTTGTCAAAAACTTTCCTTTTGATGTCTTTTCCATCTAGTTTGCAAGCTCACCGAGATGAATTCCAATCATCACTAGAAAACATTCTCTACAATTTTTGTTGTTGGAAAGTGAGAGATTGAAATGTGAGGAAGTGAGTTGCAAATCTCGTGATAGTAGGCCTAACAAGATCCTTGCCCCCGGTGTTTTTCGTCATTGGGCTCAATAATGTTTTGTGATACACATGCCATGCTCTATAGTGTTCTTTACCCACTCCATTTTGCCTATGTCCTCAAGCACGAGGTTTATGCAATGTGCAGCACATGGGGTCCAACAAATGGTCCTATACTTAGACTCTAGCATCTTTCTAGAAAGAATATAATTTTAGGCATTATCTATGATGACCTGAACAACATTATGCTCCCCTTTGTCCTAACCATCTCATCCAAAAGCTCAAATAATAAGTTAGCACCTTTCACCCTATCAGATGCATCAACTGATTTCAAAAACATGGTTCCTTCAAGGCAAGAGACAAGGAAATTTATGATAATGTGATTTTTTCCATCAATCCATCCATTTGACATGATGGAGCAACGTATTTCGGTCCATAACTCTTTAAACTTGGTCAAATATTCTTTAATGGACAAATCCTCTTTTTGCAAAAAGGTGCCCTTTAAGTCATGCATATTAGGACCTTTGAATCCCTTATAAAACAGAGTTCCACATAGCTTGGTAATAAGGTGAGTGGTTAACATTAAAGTGGATATATGCATCATACCACCCTCTAGCAATGTATTGAAAAGCAACTTCTTTGCATTTCTTTTTCAATGGGTATCTAAGGTGGGTTGAGTTAGACTAGGTAGGGAGGCAGTGGCACTAGCAAAGGCAGAGGTGGAGGAAGCTGTGAAATAGCTCTTAATGTTCATCCTCTTTTTACCTTTAGCTTGACTCTAAGACCTAGGAACATAATGGAAGGGCTCATAGGTTGGTGGAAGGGATACAAGAGTCTTAAAGGTCAAAATCATTAAACCCACTTGCACTTCTCCTAGCCCTAGCTTCTGCAAGTTCCTTCTTCCTTGCAAAATATGTTTGTATAGCCTTTTCCTTATCCTTCTCCTCAAACTTCTCAAAACTTTCAAGGTATTCTACCCTAATAGGCCCTAACACTTTTTCTGGTGCATCACATGGGGTTACTTGGCCTCTTATACCAGCCAAGTGTTGTTTCAACCTATAAATACCACTCTGCCCCCATTGGGTGCTTGCAATATTTGCACAACATTTTGCCATCAACGACATTACAATGAACTCATGCGGCATCTTTGGCTTTTGGGGCAATGGTGGATGATGAAATTTCAGATTTGAAGGGAAAGAGATTTGAAAATAGGAAAAAAATGCAATTAAGTAAAATGCAAAACCTATGAGAAATTTGAAAACAAAAAAGAGACAAATTTAGCCTACAAAGGGGGATTGTTTTTTACTTGAAATAGGGGGGGAAATAAAAAACAGGGACAATAATCAAATCTAGTATTTTAAAAATAGAAAGCATACTAGGGAATGAAAACCAGCTGCCAAGGCCTCCTCCCAAAGATGGCAACTCCACTAGACAGCTTCAAAATGACAACGAACCTCCAAATTTGTTGTTGTTGCTGCAAAACTTAGTGTTGTTGTAGAACTCTCCAAGCTTTCATATGCTCACGAAAACTTATAACGAGATGTGTGAGGCAAAGAAGATCTCAATACTGCTTTTATAAGTTTAGGGGGGCATATTTTGGAGGGAAACTGCCCATGGTTTCCTTAGATACCACCTAGACAAACCACACGTGGGTCCCCATCCTTGCCACATGCGCAATTAAGGACCCGGACAGATTTTCAGCAGATCCAACCAGTTTGGACCAGTTGGTACCAGTCAGGTACCAAACTAGTCGATTTGGTGCCTAACCAGTCCCCAAACCGGGTGTATTGGCCAATTCAATGTCCAGACTTTGTTGACTGGCCGGTTTGACCAGTTACCGGTTCAAACCAGCTGGTTTTTAAAACTATGTTAAGGACTTGGATTAAGTAACTCACTAAGGTCCCTCCCCCTAGCCCCTTAACCCTCCTAGAACTCCCTTTTACTTCCCCCATTTGTGGAATCCTAGCTCCACATGTTATTTTAGTCTTTCTTTGTTTGCAGCCATTTGGATTTTCATATTATAAGTGACTGTAAAATTACAATTCACATATGGTCTTGGCTTATGGCCATCTCTTCATTACATTTACATTCCTATTCCAGAGTAAAAGCTAGGGTATTACAATTTACGTCATGACACTACTAGCATCTAGTCCTTCCTGGGGATCCTTGCTGCTACTATGAATCTGTCTAAACCGTGTAGTGGATAATTAGGGTGGCCAACCCCCCCCCCTTCCTAAAATGAAAGGAATGTGCCAGAACATTTGAAGATTTGCCCATTGAAAAAAAGACCAATATTGATAAATTCTCAATTTTAGATTCTATTGAGATTCAACATTTAGTACAAGCTAGATATCATGGACTTGCCCTACTTGCATGAGTAGGTACTGAGGAGTTTACTTCAATCAATGTCATGATGACTTACCAAGTACTGTTAATTAAAGGCATGATATTGCATCCCTTTTAATAATATAAACATTGGTTTCCTTCCCCAAAATAAGGAAGAAATAAAATGAAATTTGCTCAACCATAAAACAACGCACACCCGACTTTCAGCAAATTACTAAAATATACTTAATTTTATGTTCACGAAAGAAACACCCAGTTGGATTATGACTGTAATAACTATCTACAACTGTTACCAGAAACAGAACCGGTGGGTTCATTCTGGTGAAAAAACCTCTAAAAACGGCAACAAGACAAGAAACATCATTTTTATGGTCGTTCTCGTTTTTTAGAATTAGAAACAACTCCCAAAACCGATGAGAACCATGGATCGTTTATGTGCGTTGATTGATCCATTTGGATGAGTTTTCATGTGCATTGATCGTTGTTGAGATAAGCTTTCAATGAAATTTCACCATTTGAGGTTGCAACCGCAACACATGAGTTACCAACTGTTTTTTTCTTATGGCGTGAGAGTTCTGAGAGATTGGATCCTTACATTGCAGCCTTTGATTTTCCACTAAGCTGCCCAGGGTTCGTGCAGCCGGCAACAATGTCCAGAAAGCAACAGCATGACAACACTCTGAGCTCCTCCAACAGTGCAGGGATCCTGATCGGTGTTGTAGGAGCCCTTGTAAAAATCAACAAATTGAAACAATTATTTTGCATGACGAATCAATCTATCTGAGTATGCAGAATCCGTTTTGCAGAACACTAATGAAACAGATGCCATTGCTGCAACCGTCTCTACTGCTACTTGTGACCCGGGACTTAAAGCGTCCACCTTGAAGTGATTATCACTCTTCAATTGAAGGAAGCCAACTAGATGGAAGGCCTTCAAATCTCTAGCAAATGGTGTCATGTGACATTGAACGAAGGGCTAGCAGTTTAGGTCAAGTTTGGCCCATCCCCACATATGTTTCTCCAGTTGACCATCCTTATTTAGATCCCTCATGGATTGGAGAAGCAAGAGAGTCAATGGAAGGTTGGGCTTGAGCCTTGCAGATTTTTAAAATGAAGATATATATAACTCCAATCCAACTAATTTTTTTGTATATTTTTTTAAGATAAAATCTGAGCATGTACGCTATATTTTATTAATCAAATAGAATTACATATATACATGAAGTGTTGTCTCAAGATAGGGAAACTATCTTGGACACACAATAAGTTGGTTGAGAGAATATTTCAACCACACACCAAACTAAGAATCTATAGATTTAGCTAACTCATATGGAATAGGAACAAACTCCTTACATAGAAAGTCACAACTGAGACAAGTAGGAATTACATATTCCAACACACCCCCATAATGACTACTTGTCTCCATATCAATCTGCAAAAGTCTAGTCGTGATCAAACATAACAAAAGGATATGTCGACGTCCATATAAAGGAGCAACCATCCACCGGAATGCATGGGTGCCAACCGCTGCAACTACCAGTCTCGTAAGATGTCCTTCACATACATGGTTCTGTCAACCATTATAACTACATACAGGTACCTGTACCTGCAAATCCCCCCCAAATAACCGATGACCGCTTTGTGCTTAGTAAACTGAGACCTGTGAGAAACCAAGTTTCTCCTGTGAGTAAGGTGTTTATGCAGACCACCTATACTCCCTTGTGAGCACTAAGGCTCCTATGTGCACTGGGGCACTGTAGCCACAAAGGCTTTGTAGCCACGAGGGCTCTGTAGCCACGAAGGCTCTGTAGCCACTAGGGCTCAACTCATAGACCTGACTCAACCAGGCCCAGGGTTTTCTCGGCTCACACTCAACCATGCCAATAGGAATCCCTGTCCACTTCACTTTCATATGTGGTTTTTGGCTTACCACAAACCAACACTGCAAAGTGGTTTCCGGCTGACCACAAACCTGCAATTACAAAGTGGTTTTTAGAAAACCACGAACTTCACGGGGATACATATGCCTCATCAGGGTTACATTACACACTCCAATTCTTGGAGTTACCAAGTACATACTTTACAAAGACCACTACAAAAACATCCTAGACTTGCTTACAATTAAAATGCGTGACTCATTATACAACATGCTAGTGAGTCTATCCCACAAACTCACACAAAAAACTTTCAACTTAGTTATCCATCATAGTCGATGTTGCTCCTCCTTCACCTCATCTTTTCATTGTTCACATCTTGGGCATCATTGTCTTTTGTCAATTAAGACTTGGAACTCCATGCTTAACTTGTCATTTGTTAGAGTCTCGAATTCTAACAAAGTAACTTTACCTACATTGAGTTAGCTAGGCTCAATAAGGCTCAATAATTTTAAACATGATTCCAAAAAACAAAATAAAAACATAAACTTTTCAGATTAACAAGAACATCAAATTTCTCTATCTCTGCCCAAAGATGACTATTTCCCGAACATAACAGCAACCATTCTTCTCCAACGATACCTCAAAGGGGTCCACTGATAAAGCAATGGATCGATGGCTTTTTAACTGGTCTCAGTGCAGTGCATTCCAGCACAAATGATCCAGACGTGGGTACTCACAGCCACACAAAGAGAAACAATAACAAACTGTCTCTCTCAGAACGAGAATCCAAGAATCCACCATCTGATCCTGCGTCGCCCACAAATTAACCGTCGAAATACATAAAATTCGACGATTTTACACACAAAACTCTTGTTTCAACATCTAATTCCCCGACATCGCAGCATAACGCCACTTCCCCTGTTCACAATATCAAGGTTGGGTGACTGCTTCCAATCATGCCTCCTCACGCTCACTGCCAAGCTGGAGACTGCACAATCTAGAGCATACACTCTGATGTAGCTCCAACCACTATCCTTTGATTCCAATTTCACTGTTGTGTCTTCATCATATCTAGTAGTAAATCATTCTTGCAAATAAATTTGTCTATTGTTGGAATGGCCAATTCCAACATAGATCACACTCTTGACAATAGTTGGCCAAACTAAATGCCACTATATTCTTTAAACCATAATTACATCACCGACATAACAATTTCTAAAAAATAAAATTTAAACAATGGCAAAATAATTCTATTTTACATGACATCATGTCGGGGAGCACTAAGATCCATTAACAAACCACTCGACGTTGTGGTGATCACAGTTCAAAACACATTGCAAAAACTACTGTGAGAAGTTGGCATCCTCCATGGCCGAGTCTCAATCACCGCCAGAGGTCGGTCGCGGAAAATGAGAGCGGCATCGTCGCAGGCAACAAAGGCAGAGATGCCCTTGTTCCAGAACTTGTCTTCTCCCTCACCATCCCCCGGAAAATCCAAATGCTTGGCCACCGCCCCTGTGGCAATGATGACGATATCAAAGTCCACTTGCTTTGCATCCATGTAAACCCCGAATGGTTTTATTGAAAAATCCACATGCATCACTGTCCCAGTGAAAAAAAACGCGTCCTGAAATGGAGACTCTGTCCCCTTGTCATCTTCCTTTGCCTCTGGCAAAGGCTCCTGGGATGTCTCATTTATAGACAATAAATCCAGTTGAAACCCATCTCTCTTATCAAAGAACAACTTGTTGCCGACCTTCTGAACTACAATGTCCCATGAATAGACTGACCCAACGAGAGCGAACTATCGCTTCACTGATTTCTCACACTGAGCGTCTCATTCTCATTCAGTGACTACAAGCAGGTCTTTGCGAAACCTCGTCGTTGACGCGAGGATCGTGAATCTGGGTCACAGACCTCATCCTCCACCGACAATCCACGCATTAGCCAGAAAGTTATCTCCGACGCCCGTGGGATTGAGGTGTGATCAACGGAATTGGTAAGAGCCTACAGCTCAGTGATTACAAGCTGGAGCCATCTCGCATGGCACTACATCGCTTCGAGAACACTTCTATGAGCAGGATTTGGTATGAAGCATCTTACATGGAAGCCCAGCAACGATTTAAGGTGGGGGATCGAATTTGGCAGATAGGACTGGGCTCGAGATTCAAGTGCAACAGCACCGTGTTAAGTGATGACACCCTCTCTTGAAGACACAGCCATACACAAAACAACACCATGCACTTACACAGGCTTGAGATCAACACCACAGTCCCTAGCTCCTCAGGCTCACAACTCGAACAGATCGCTCACCACTGTCTCAATTCTTAGTGCGTATATAGATGGACAAACGAAAACAACACAAATGTACTCTCTTATTTCCCTCAGCCCAAGAGGGACCAAGGCCATGCCCATACGGGCTCCGATACCAAGATAACGTCTGAGCATGCACACTATATTTTATTAATCAAATAGAATTACATATATACATGAAGTGTTGTCTCAAGGTAGAGAAACTATCTTGGACACACAATAAGTTGGTTGAGAGAATATCTCAACCACACACCAAACTAGGAATCTATAGACTTAGCTAACTCCTATGGAATAGGAACAGACTCCTTACATAGAAAGTCACAACTGAGACAAGTAGGAATTACATATTCCAACATTTTAAAGAAAAACTTAGTTGGATCCCCTTTTTCTTCTATAAATTTTTAGGTGGAGGGCAAGGATCAGATTTGAAACTGTGATGTGGTGTTGTGTGGATGAGTTACAGTGAGCTAGCACATGGGAATTACAGTGTTCTCGTTTCTCATTACTTTGCCCGTTTCTCGCTGCCGATAACATACCTATCTACCACCGCCAAAAGGCAATTACAAGCCTTGGATGCTCTCTGAAACCACTTCAGAAATAAATTTAAGTGATCCGCACGTACGCAGTTGCCCTAAGAAAATAAGTATTGCCTTCTAGTACAAGTTAGGGTTTCAATTAGCGTTGAATCTGCGCAACCCTTACTAAGAATGTGGATCAGCCCAACACTTAATTCAGGGCAACCGCCAAAAATATTACCGCTATCCTTAATTGAACATATGCTGAGGCTGCTGACAAGAATTTCAAAACCTACTTCTCTGCTCCAGGTTGAATACACAATAACAAAATGCAGACGGGTCCAAAATAGTTTATGTGACTCATTAATGCATCATATGAGCGGCTTAATATCGTTACGAAACGAAATTGTAAGGAAAAGTAAACAAAAATATCATTCGGGTATACTTGCCACTGCATTGCGAGCCTGGACAGAATTTGCAGATGCCTGAGCAAAAGCTTCTTCGTCGACATAGACTGCCTTTTGAAGAAGAAGCTTCTGCAGTGAGTCCAAGGTCGAGCCCATCTCTGATAAATTACTAATGGCGGCATTCCATCTCTCTGATGCACCATTGCCCATTCCTGCTTCTGCTGTGTGTTGATTCTCTTTCTTCCCTTGCCAAACTTCTTCCATCCTGCGCAAATTCTATTAAAAATAACTGCAGAGAATAATTTCAAAGAGAAGTTGTGCCAATGATGATAGATTTTGATTTAGATTGACGAACAGGCGTGTTTGTTTCACCCGATGAAGATTGATCGAGCATCGTCCCATCTAAGTTTAATAATCAGCATACAAAATTTAAGTTTAATAATCGGCATAAAAAAATTTAAGAAAATGATGATTTACAAATTTGTGTATATTTCTTGTTTAATGTTAAAATTGGAGTAGTTTTTCACTGTTATTTTTTGGAAAGTTTATGTTTTATTTTTCAATCTAATTGGTTTAGAATTTTGGTGAATTTTTTACTTGAGTGGTTTTCGGGTTTTCGAGGGTGTTAAATCCATATGTGTAATAAAAAAATTAGTTTAAATAAATCCACTTAAAACTCCAAAAAGTCACAGTGAAATACTACTCTCATAAAATATCTTGAAAGAAATCACTATAAAATATTAAAATATTGTGAAAGTCACAAGAAGTATAAAATATTGTGAAAGCTACTACTAACTATAATTTCCCTAAATTTTATTACAAATTAATTAAAATTGCAAATTTCAATTATTAAGATTATATAATTCAATTGTAAAAATTATTTCTAAATGAAATTTTCACACCAATAAAGGAATAGTAAATATTGTGAAAGCTACTACTAACTACAATTTCCCTAAATTTTATTACAAATTTTAATTATTAAGATTATATAATTCAATTGTAAAAATTATTTCTAAATGAAATTTTCACACCAATAAAGGAATAGTACAGTGGAGATAAGTCCAATACAAGGGGTGAAGTAAATATATCAATATTGTAGGCCTCTCGAAATAACACCTTAAGCAGTGAAAAAAAGAATATAAAAAACTGAATATTAAGGATTATGAAGTAGGTTACTGGCTAAAAAGGTATTTGCATTTACTGAGAAAATTGATATGTGACCTTTCCTGAGCCAAAGGGAGTGAAAAAATGAGGTTGCAAAAGAACAATTTTTAGACATTTTCCAAAGTGATTTGTAACAGCATAACCCAAACCATAGAACATGAAAATAGAGGTTCTGAGCAACTGAAGCGTAAAGATGTATAAATGGTAAGGAGTTGCAAATTTATTTGGTTATTTTTGTGAGGGTTAGGGTTTTGTTTCCAAGGGACAGATAAACTAGGAGTCGTTGTATGCATAGTGGGTTCGATTAGGGTTAGAGTTTTGGTTCCCAGGGTTAGATTAAAGGATGCTTTGAAAATAGGAGTGGATATTGGACTTTTTATGTGAAAGACAGAGGAGAGTGGGAGAGCACAGTGGTTAGGTCGAACTGCAAAGTTGTCCTCTAGGGAAAATGGCAATAGTCTCCTTGAGAACCAGTCTCAAGGCTCAGAATTATCAGTTTTCCCCTAAAAATGGATAAGATAATGAAAGGTGTGATAGCCAAAGAGTTGGACTTAGAAAAGCTTCGTCTCAAGCAGGTTTGGTGCTACCTATTGTTTCCTTAAAGGGTGTGGTGAATAAGACACTCAACTCAATGGCGACTAAAACTAAAGGATAGGAGGTAGCACCCACTCAGAAATTCCATTATGTTCATGACCCATTTTCCTTTCTCCCTCGCCCCTCCCTTCATGCACGTAATGTCAAAAAAACCTAGCGAAATAAAGCATATGGAGTCAAGGGTTTCGAACAATCCCCTGGACGATGATCTGGTGGGTCAAGAGTGGGAGGTTGGGAGTTCTGAACAGAGTAGGAAGGATTTGCCTCTTTGACACAAAGCCAATTCTCAAGGGGTAGCAATGAGGTTTAAAAGACCCCCCAAAGTCCTAAGAACTTGAGCAGATAAGTATACGCTTACTCTTGGGAGTGACGTCAACATCTTTGTGATAAGGGAATTGGTGGGAAAAAATTATTATATTATGTCGAGCAAGGAGAAGATTTAAACTGGGTGTCTCAGAATTGGAAGCCATTGATTGGCTATACACTAAGTGTTAGCCTACTCATGAACAATTGGAAACGCTTTCATTTTCTAAATGAAAGAGACCTAGATCTAATCCACAAGAAGGCATGGGTGATTAGCCATGGCTATCCTTGAATCCAGAGATGGCATGTAGGTTTTAATCTATTCTCGGAGAAACCCAAGTCTCAAAATCTTTGGGTTAAGCTGGAAATTTTCTTATGGATCTCTGGACTCGTCAAATTGTTGAAAAAATAACCAACAGCATCGGCAAGTTTTTGTATCCCTGAGACTTCCGATGGACTAAGAGATTTTTCAAGGGGAAATTATTTTTTGTCAACCGTTGGATTTCTATAAAGTCTCGCTCATATGTTTGCGATGTCGTTAGTCAGGCCATTTAAAAGCGTATTGTTCAGTCAATTAGGTAGGGTTTCAAAAGCAAGTTTGTTCTTGACTTAGGTTCTCGTTAACTTCCTCTTATGGGTTTTGAAAATAATGTGATAGTTCTTGATGTGTTGGGCTCTACAAAATCACGCTTGGGGCGCGGAGTTTTGATTGTCCTTAGAGTGGGGAGGTCCTTTCAAGAAGTTTCCTAGACCACTAGGTCTCTCGAGAGAGGGAGCCCCTTCTCTCATTGGAAGACATACAAATATATGTGGAGGATGTTTTGGGAGCTTGTAAGGAGCAAATTGATGGCATGGATTCTGAGGTGTCACAAAGTTACAAGGTTTTTGGAGAAGGCCAAGTCATTAATTCCATAATTGATTTGGGGAATTAGGTGGTTTCCTCACTTTCTCCATCTACCGGGTGGCTTTTGAGCACAATTGCTAAGACTCCTCAACATGTCTTTTTAGTAGGAGATCTCACTCCTTTGTCAGATTCAGATGGGGCTGCAAACATAGAGAAGCTTTTGCTCACTTCACGTTTGAGTGTGCTTACTACTTGTGTTTCCCCTCATGATGGATCTCATTTTCTCACTAGGCATGGATCACTGGAGCCCCTTACTATCCTGTAATCATGCTCAAAGGAGTAGGAAGAGCGCATGACGCAATTTCTTGGGCTAAAAGTTGGGGTTGATTCACAGTCGATTATGCTCCTACATCTCCTAGGAAAGACTCTGCCCTCTCGAAAGCTTTCTCAAGAAAGTCAATTCAGGCTCTTTCTTCAAAAGAGATTTTTTAGTGGATAAAATCAAACCCAAATCTTCCCTTTCACTTGTTACAAAACAAAATTATATTCATAACCTTATTTATAAATCCTAGGCTCTAAAATGTTTGTATAATGAAAACTTTCCCCCTTAGAGCATCAAATCTTCTATTCCTGGTAATTTGTGTCGTCCTATGAGTGCGGAAAATTTTCATAATATGATTTTAAGACCTTCTAGCTCCCCACAGACCTATTTGTTTACCTGGGGTCTCATAAATCGTCATGAAACCTTTAATTCCTCAAGAAGGTTTTATGATTTCCCCCCTCCCTCTGATCGGTCTTCTTCTTCCCTAACTTCTCAACCTTTTACAAGCCCAAAGATGGGGGACCCTTCTATACATGGTTCTTTCCCTCTTGACCCTTCCTATAATGACTCTTTAAATCTATCCTCTCTATTTATTTTTCACTCCCTGCACTCTTTGTCTCTGGAGTCCACAAATCTGAAAAATTCCTTTAATAATGTGACTATTAGAAAGAAAAAACAAAAGAAGAAAGAGTTGGCCCATGAAGGAGCTATTCGATAATGGATTTTTAAGGAGATCACAAACTTTTCTAATAATCATAGGGCACTTAAAGTGAAGAAGCCCTCCCGATATGGTTCCTCATGATACTAATCTCTTAATATCTAGAGAGTTAGGGGACCTCCCAAAAAACATGCCCTCAGGAGACTTATTGGTCTACATAGACCTTCTGTAATTTTAATATAGGAAACTATGGTGTCAGGAGACAAAGCCAGAGAGGAGTTTCTTAAGATTTTTCTTGGGTGGTATGTTTGTACTACAGATGTAGTGGGGTGTTTTGGGGGTTTATTGGTTATGTGAAATCCAAGGGATGTTTCATTTAGACCCTTTATTTCGAAGGCTAGTATAAATTTGGAAGGTTATTTAAGAGGTTGGGATAGCCCTATATTGGTTATTAATTTTTATTGTTCATAAGTGGATATAAAGGTGTTTTGGAAACACCTGCAAGATAGTGGATTGCTAATGGAACATTCTCCCATATTGATTGGGGAGAATTTCACTACCTCTACTAGTGAAATGTTGGACACCTAATCCTCTGAGGGTTGGTGTGGAATGTGAACAGTCACTGGATTCCAAGAGACCACTTCGTATATGAATACCAAGAGTCACAAAAATGTAATATAAATGTACATCTTTATTAATACAAATGAATTCACATTTATCCTATTTGGTTGTCCACATTCCATGTGTGTTTAACATGATGCCAGAGCACAAGTGAGATTTGTTCATCTAACCTGCTCAATGTAACTCCTCCATGGAGCTCTGTTGCCACTGCCCCTCGAAGGAATTGTTACAATCTTTCTGCGTACTGGTGTCACTTGAATTTTCTGACTATACTGCTAGATAGTCAGAATTTTGTGTGAGAGGTAGAGAACTTGTTAAATCTTCCCATCACGAAAAATTTGGACAAAGGGATGTGTTGAGAATTTAATTGTTTTTATTAGTACGCATTTTGTGTGTCTATCTTACCCATTGCTCGAATGCGCCTTTTGCATGCCAATATCATTTATTACTATGACATGTCATTCCAAGTTAGTATCGCTTGTTGTCTAGTCTCATGGTATTGATTAATGCACCATTCCAAATGCTCACCTCCCATTTAGAGAATTGTAACCAAAGGTGTGCGATAACGATGGTTTAATGAGCAGTTACCCTGGGATCTTGTTACAGTTTCGCATTTCGTTCCCTTAGATTGTGCACTTCGTAATCAATGACTCTCTCTATTCACTGGTGTTGAGAGTGGAAATACCGTTGACGCAGGAGGAGAGCTCAAAAAGAAATTTGCTCTACGATCTATATAGTTGAATATTTACAGGTTTTCGATTTATCTTGTATTTCTCCCTGAAATTGTTGGAGGTTTCAAGTGTTGTAGATGCACTTGAAGGAATGCATGCAACTCGAAGGTTGTCCAGATGGACGCAATGAGGAGCAAGGACCGAATCGATTCCTTTGACTCAAAATCTAGTTCTACCGGTAAATTTGTACACTAAAATTTTTTATATTTCTTGAAATACTGTTAGTCAAGGAATATAAAATATTTGGAACGGTATATATTAAATTGAACGTTGAGAATCAAACTCACGTTGATTCATCTTCTTCTGAGTCAACTACTCTTCCAATTGAAATTTATGTGTGCATTGAATCAAGTGTAATCTTCGGCGTTTAATGGAGTATGTTGTTAAAACAATGCGTTCAAACTCTGCGATGGTTGGAGGGTCGATATAGCATCCCAAATGTTAAGTGTGAAGCCGTATGTCGGCGCGGAAACCCAGCCGACCAACGCCGTCACTGATGGCGCCGAATGTTGGAAATTTGAAAAAATTCCAAAACAATAAAAGTCCATTTCCTTAACACAAAGAAATATTTAAAATTTGCATACACAGTGACAGAATTTCCTCATAAAAAAAATTCAATTTCTAAAAAAACGGTTACTACTTCTTCCTCATTGCAGAGGGATTACAAACGTGACTGCTGCTACAACACAGTGCACAGAGAACACCTTACTGTTTCTAAAAAAAAATCTGTCTCTCTAAAAAAATCACTGCTGTGTATTTTCAAATTCACTGTCTTTGTTTTAAAAAAAAAACAACTCACTGTGTTTTTTATAAAATATACACTGCTGTGTATTATTTTAAATTCTGTTCTCACTGTCTTTTTCAACAATTACACTGCTGTGCATACATTCTGTGTATGTAAAAAAAAATTACAATACATCTCTGTTCTATATTTATAAACAAAATATCTAAATTCCATTTAATGTCATTCATTGACTTTACAATCACCGCATAAAAAAATTTATGGTGCCATAAATTCTGTCAGCACCGTTTCAAAAAATTTATGTTAAATTTTGAATTTGGTGGCAGCGGTGAATTTTCCGCGGTGGTGGCGAAACGGTGGCGCGTGGGTCGCTGGTGGGCGGAGCCACCACAAGCTAGTGGTTGCGGGGGGTATGGTTCTGCCCGTACGCATCAAACGGGTGAGCCCCCGTAATAAACCACAGCCACACATTTTGGGCCAACGCCCAATAGACAGGTCAAATGCGGGGGGTCGCCTTCCATTATCCTCCGCGCAAGTTTCGCTCCCGCACTCCGTTGATCTGCGCCAACATGCTCCCGGTTTATCTCCTGCGCCGATCGACCATGTTGCCGCCAACATGTGCGCTGTCTGGTTATGCGGGCAGTTGGAATTACATTTCAACACTCCCCCTTAATTTCAACTGCTGGGTTTTCCTGCATACCCAAACATTTTCTGAAGTGTTCAAAGCTTTTTTGCGCAAGTGGCTTTGTGAGGATATCTGCTAATTGATCCTCCATTCTACAATGTTGTAAAACTATCTCACCATTGTTAACCAATTCACGTATGAAGTGAAACTTGGTGTCAATGTGTTTAGTCCTCTTATGAAAAACATAATTTTTAGACAATGCAATAGCTGAGCTATTGTCACAAAAGATCACTGTCCCTTTTACCTGTTTTTGGCATAGACTTCTCAACATTTTCCGCATCCAAACTGCTTAACACGTTGCTGCTGTAGCTTCCACATATTCTTCTTCTGCTGTAGACAATGCTACAATGGGCTGTTTCTTAGAAGCCCATGAAATGGCTCCTGAACCCATGTGAAAAACATAACCAGAAGTGCTATTCCGATCATCTACACTTCCGGCCCAATCACTGTCTGTGTATCCAACTAAATCTGAACATTCTGAAGTAGTATAAAAAATACCAAAACTTTTAGTACCTTTAACATACCTCAAAATTCTTTTTGCTGCTTGCCAATGTGCATCTTTTGGCTTTTCCATGAATCTGGAAATCAAACTAACAACATGCATTATGTCCGGCCTAGTTGCAGTCAAATACATAAGGCTACCAACTATGCTTTTGTATAGACTAGGATCAAAATCCTTGTTGTTGTCCTTCGCTGAGCTGTAGGGCTCATCATTGTGGGAGTGATCGCTGCTTTGCTCTCCTGCATATTAAATCTTTCAAGCACTTCATTAACATATTTTTCCTGTGAGATAAAAATCCCATTTTCATCTTGTTCTACTTCTATTCCTAAGAAGTATTTCAACAAACCCATGTCAGTGATTTCAAATTCTTCTTTCATGACTGTTTTAAAATTTTCAATAAGGTAATCATCATTACTTGTGAAAATAACATCATCAACATACAAAACTACAATCAATATTTTATCAGTTTTTTCTTTTCGATGTAGAGGGTGGGTCTCTCACACCCTCCCTCAAAACCATTTTTCCAAGAGATATGAATCTATCTCATCGTACCACGCTCTGGCGCTCGCTTTAGCCCATAAAGAGCTTTCTTCAACTTGGGTGCATCTTGTGCTCTTAGCGGAACTTTCTCATAACCGAGAGGTTGTTCAATGTAAACCTCTTCCATTAACACTCCATTCAGGAATGCTGACTTCACGTCCATTTGGTAAACTTTCCATTTGTTTTGTGCTGCTATGGACAACACTGCTCTCACGGTTTCCATTCTTGCAACTGGTGTGAAAGTTTCTTCATAATCTATCCCATGCTTCTGCTTATAGCCTTTGACGACAAGCCTTGTGTCTCTCTATCTTGCCTTCAACATTACTCTTGGTCTTGTAGACCCATTTAACACCAATGACTTCTTTACCTTTTGGGAGTTCTACCAAATCCCAAGTCTTGTTCCTCTCTATGGCATTTATTTCCTCATCCATAGCTTCTATCCATTTCTTATCCTTGATAGCTTCTTCGAAATGAACAGGATCATCAACATGACAATATAAAGAAAACAAAGAATTGATACCTTCATTAGCTAAATCTTGTTCATAAATTTCTTTCAAACTTCTGAATTTCTTACCTCTTTCAGTAGGTGTACAAGTACTTGAAGAAGCACTTGAATTTCCTCCTTGTGGTGTGCTTGGAGAAGCACTTTCATTTCTCCTCAAGGGTGTACTTTGCTGCTCTCTTGTTGGTGTTGCCGTTTGGGGATGTATTTCAGCCAACTCATCATCATTTTCATCATGAGATAAACAGTGTTTAACATTCACTGTTTTCTCTATGCTTCCATCCCAAGCTTCCTCTTTAATGAACTGAACATCCCTGCTCACAAGAAACTTCTTGCTGGATGGGTTATATAACCTATATGCCTTGGATTCCTCACTGTATCCAATGAAAATACATTTCTCCCCCTTGCTGTCCAACTTCTTTCTTAGCTGATCCGGAATGTGTGCATAAGCCACACATCCGAAAACCTTCATGTGTGTGACACTTTGCCTTGTGCCACTCCATGCCTCTTCTGGCACTTTGTTCATAACTGCTTTTGTAGGACATCTATTCAAGATGTACGCTGCACAATGTACAGCTTCATCCCAATAATCATTAGGCAAATGCTTTGCCTTCAACATACTCCTCGCCATGTCCATTATGGTTCGGTTCTTCCTTTCGGCTACTCCATTTTGCTGCGGAGTATATCTAGTTGTAAACTGCTTTTGAATACCATTTTCTCTACAAAAACGTAGAAAGTCTTTAGAGATATACTCACCTCCTCTATCAGTCCTTAAGACTTTGATATGCAGCCCACTCTGGTTCTCAATAAGTGCTTTGAAATTGCAAAATTTTTCAAACACTTCACTTTTGTTTTTCAAAAAGTAAACCCAAGTTTTTCTTGTAAAATCATCTATAAATGTTAGCACATAGTGGCTGCTAGCAAGTGATGGAGTTTGCATCGGTCCACACACATCTGAGTGGACAATTTATAAGGGTGCTTTTGCCCTTATGCTTTTCCCGGAAGTAAAACTTTCTCTGTGTTGTTTCCCAAGAATACAACCTTCACAAAGGCTGTCTGGTTTCTCTATCAATGGTAAACCACTTACCATTCCTTTTCTGTTCAACAAATTAAGACCTCCAAAGTTGAGATGTCCGAATCTCAAGTGCCATAACCAATTATCATCTTTTGGTTCGCTTTGGTAAGTCTCTTGTGCAACTGCTGCTTTCTCTTCACCATTCTTCAAATCTGCTCTCATTCTGAGAGGGAACATCCTGTTCCTTGTCATCTTCACTTCAGCAATACACTGATTGCTGGGTGGTTTGTCCATGATGGTACAAACATCATCCTCAAAGAAAACATTATATCCCTTATGAACAAGTTGTCCAATACTTAAGAGATTACACTTCATTCCTGGAACATAATAAACATCTGTTATGGATTTCTTTGCACCTAATCTTGTTAAAACATTCACATCTCCTTTTCCCATAACAGAAACTTTGCTATCAGTTCCTAGTGTGACTTGTGACTGCACACTTTCATCTAACATAGAAAACATTGCTAAGTTTCCTATCATATGGTTACTACAACCGGAGTCTAGAAACCATAAATCCTCATTCTTTTCTTTAGCCATATTACAAGCTAAAAACAAATTGTTTTGGCTGCTATTTTCTTTAGTGAAATTTGCACTAGTTCCACTTCTCATATCTTGTTTCCTCTTTCTACATTCATTAGCATAATAACCATATTTTTTACAATTGTAACATTGGACATTGGATTTGTCATACCTTTGTCCTTGATCATTCTGCTGTCCACTTTGCTGGCTGCCTTGGCCGTGGCTGTGATTTTGACTGTTGCACCTTCCATGTGAATGTGAAAGGTTGTTCCTTCCACCTTTGTTCTGGCTTCTGCCTCTTCCTCTTCATTTGCCTTGCCCTCTTCTTTTTCCGAAAGACATTTGGGTCTTAAAAGCATGTTCAAGAGATGATTTTTCACCCCTACCCAATCTCTGTTCATGGGTCATCAGTGATGCATGAAGTTCATCCACTAAAAACTTTGTGAGATCTTTAGTCTCCTCTATGGTGATGACAATCACATCAAACATTGAGGGTAAACTTCTCAAGAGTTTTTCCACAATCCTCTTGTCCTCAAGAGTCTCTCCATGAGATCTGATTTGTGTGACCATTCCAATCACATGAGTGAAGAACGAGTCAATTGTGTCTGACTCTTTCATACAGAGAGTCTCAAAGTCTCTCCTCAGCAACTGAAGTTTTGCTGTCTTCACTTTCTCCATGTCCTGGTAGGCTGTCTTGAGAGTTTCCCATGCTTCTTTGGATCTCTTAGCTGCTGCTATCCTCGGAAACACACTCTCATGCACTGCTTGATACAAGAAGAAAAGAGCCTTGGCATCTTTCTTCTTATTGCTCTTCAGAATCTCTCTTTCTGCCTAAGTTAACATATTAAACTCAAGTTCATCTGCTGGCTCTTCAAAGCCATCCTCAACAAATTCCCATAAGTCTTGGGAGACAAATAAGGCCCTCATAGTTATTGACCAGTAGTCATAAATTTTCCCATTAAATTGTGGGAGATGGATATTTCCCATACCCATACCAGTGCTAGCTCCAGCCATTCTGCACTCTTAACTATGATCTAAAAACACTTGACTGTGTGTTTATAATTAACTAACTGTACTGCAACAGTAACACAAAAACTATATAGAGAATTACTTTTGAATTCTTCTTGCCTGAACCTTCACTCTGCTGGAGAGGCTTCTGCAATAACGAATTCCTTTTCTTCAGCGTATTTGACCTTCAAATAGCCTGAATTGGCTCCGATACCATGTTGGAAATTTGAAAAAATTCCAAAACAATAAAAGTCCCTTTCCTTAACACAGAGAAATATTTAAAATTTGCATACACAGTGACAAAATTTCCTCATAAAAAAAAATTCAATTTCTAAAAAAACTGTTACTACTTCTTCCTCACTGCAGAGGGATTACAAACGTGACTGCTGCTACAACACAGTGCACAGAGAACACCTTACTGTTTCTCAAAAAAAAACTGTCTCTCTAAAAAAATCACTGTTGTGTATTTTCAAATTCACTGTCTCTGTTTAAAAAAAAAAACAACTCACTGTGTTTTTTATAAAATATACATTGCTGTGTATTATTTTAAATTTTGCTCTCACTGTCTTTTTCAACAATTACACTGCTGTGCATACATTCTGTGTATGTAAAAAAAATTACAATACATCTATGTTCTATATTTATAAACAAAATATCTAAATTCCATTTAATGTCATTCATTGACTTTACAATCACCGCTTAAAATTTTTTATGGTGCCATAAATTATGTCAGCACCGTTTCAAAAAATTTATGTCAAATTTTGAATTTGGTGGCAGCGGTGAATTTTCCGCGGTGGTGGCGGAACGGTGGCGCGTGGGTGGCTGGTGGGCGGAGCCACCACAAGCTGGTGGTTGCGGGGGGTATGGTTCTGCCCGTACGCATCAAACGGGTGAGCCCTCGTAATAAACCACAGCCACACATTTTGGGTCAACGCCCAATAGACAAGTCAAATGCGGGGGGTCGCCTTCCATTATCCTCCGCGCAAGTTTCGCTCCCGCACTCTGTTGATCGCTGTCGACGTGCTCGATGTTTATCTCCTGCGCCTGATCGACGTCCTGCTCCCGCCTGCAAATCATTCGGAGCATTTGAAATTACATTCCAACACCGAACCTAACGCACCGCCCAAATTGACAATATGTTTTTCATATGCAGAATAATCCCTCCTCTGCTACTATAAATTGTATTCCTGCTTCTGCTTGAGCGCATCAAGGCAAGCAAGGCCTGTCCTCCTGTGTAATAGAAATCTGTTCTGTGTTGTTTTGTTTCTCCATTTTTGTCTTTGCTTTCTATTCTGATTCTCCATTCTTAAAATTTCTGCTGTGCTGCTCTGACTCCATCAACTGGTATCGGAGCCACGACACCGATAACAGCACTCGCTATCCAGTTTGTACACGCCCCCCAACCTTGACCGCACGATTTGTAATCTCCCTTGCTTCTTCTTCCATTGCCCTTCCTCACGAATTTGAAAGGCAAACGGGAAGGCACATTTGTTTGTCCAACATCGTTTCTTCCCAACAAGCCAATACCCTGTCCTCTCGAATTCCGCAGTAGTGACCGCCCCCTGCAACAAGCAATCTGAGCCCTAAATCCGATTGCGTCAAAAGCTTGAGGTCAAAGCTCATTCCAGGGACGTCAAAAACCTCTTCGTCTCCAGCCACGCTCTTATGCGACGTGTAGTTGAAGACGAAGTGCAGGACGGACCAGGCAAACGCCCCGGCCGTACAGAAAACCACGATGGGAATTCCGAACTTGTGAGCCGAGCGGTGAATCCATCTCGTAGTCATGTCGCCAATGATGCAAGAAATTGCGGGAGAGTCATCATGAGGAGCTTCCTGGATTCATTTGGTGCTACAACCATTCTTCCAAAGGGCCGGCTAACTTGTGGGATGAAACAACAAGTTTGTTGAAGACATGATGGGGAACGTTGTCGGAGCTTTCGATTTCCGGAGGCAGTCCCTCGATGGAAGATGGTGATGGTATGAGGGCCATTGCAAGCCGCAAGCCCATTTAATTTATTTTTTGGAAAAGGATATTGCCAAAATAGTTATTGGGTGAAAGAAAGATTATATGTTTTATAATTTTTTTTTTTATGTTTCATAATTCTTATAAACATATCTTATTATGAAACACAACGTATATGTTATAATAATTGTTAGAGTTTGGACATTTTGAAAAAGAAAAATGAGAAGGTCGGTTTTTTAAGGAGATTGATCTTGTATTTTTAAATGTTGGCAATGTTGTAATAATTGAACTTTTAGTTTATAAGGGGTGTGAAATTATTAAGAATGGAGACAACAGTTATTGACATAGAGAAAGTTAAGCGGGGCTAATTTTTCCCTATGGACATCACAGATAGAGGATATACTGATTTTGAAAGATCAATATTTGTCGATTGAGGGTGTAACAAAGAAACCCTCATCGATGACAGATGAGGAATGGAATAAACTAGATAGAAAGACAATTGCAACAATCCGCCAATATCTAGCAAAGAATGTGTATTTCAATGTGTCCGGAGAAAAGACAGCAACGAGATTATGAAAGAAGCTCCATGATCTATATGAGAAGAACACAACATCAAACAAAGTGTTCTTGATGAAGAAGCTTTACAATCTCAAGATGAAGGAGGGTGCTTCAGTTGCTGAGCACTTGAATGAATTCAATATTATAACTAGTCAACTTGCCTCTATTAAAATAACTCTAGATGATGAAATTAGAGCTATTTTGTTAATGTGTTCTATGCCAGACAACTGGGAAAATTTAATTGTGGTTATGAGTACTTCAGCACTTGCAAGGACCCTGAAGTTTGATGATGTCAGCGACAATTTAATGAATGAGGAGTTGCGACGCAAGTCAATTGCGGAAAACCAGGAAGGAGAAGCTCTAGCTTTAGCTAATTGTGGCAGAAGGATTGATCGAGGCCGACAAGGGCGATCGAGATCGAGAGGCCGATCAAAGTCAAGGAGGGGCAGGATCATCTGCTTTCATTGTGGCAAACCCAGGCACATGAAGAAAGAATGTCGAGCCCTAAAGAAAGGACAAAAGGATCAAAGACCGGCCAATACAAATTACAAGTCGTCCAGCTCAAATGAAGGTGAGACTACTGCTGTAGTCACAGATGGTGATGTGTTATTTACTGTTTCAATAGAGGATGCATATTTATATACATCTAGCAGTAGCTTTGATTGGATTCTTGATCTGGACATCTCCCACTCCAACAATACTGCAAAAATTATTATTCCCCACATGCACTCTACCATAATCACTAGGATTATATGCAACAAAACTATCTTTACATGGGGTTACATGGTGAGATGCCCCAAAGTCAAGGATCCAATCAAAGCTACTGCTAGATGTATATAAACATGCATCCTCTACTGAAACAGTAAATAACACATCATCATATGTGACTACAGCAGTAATCTCACCTTCATTTGAGCTGGATGACTTGTAATTTGTATTGGCCGGTCTTTGATCCTTTTGTCCTTTCTTCAAGGCTCAACATTCTTTCTTCATGTGCTCGGGTTTGCCACAATGAAAGCAGATGATCCTGCCCCTCCTTGACTTTGATTTGCCTCTCGATCTCGATCGCCCTTGTCGGCCTCGATAAATCCTTCTGCCACGATCAGCTAAAGCTAGAGCTTCTCCTCCATGGTTTTCCGCAATTGACTTGCGTCGCAGCTCCTCATTCATTAAATTGCTGCTGACATCATCAAACTTCAGGGTCCCTGCTGGTGCTGAAGTACTCATAGACACAATTAAATTTTCCTAGCTGTCTGGCATAGAACACATTAACAAAATAGCTCTAATTTCATCATCTAGAGTTATTTTAACACATGCAAGCTGACTAGTTATAATTCATTCAAGTTCTTAGCATCTGAAGCACCCTCCTTCAACTTGAGAATGTAAAGCTTCTTCATCAAGAACACTTTGTTTGATGCCGTGTTCTTCTCATATAGATGATGGAGCTTCTTCCATAATCTCGTTGCTGTATTTTCTCCAAACACATTGAAATACACATTCTTTGCTAGATATTGGCAGATTGTTGCAATTGCCTTTCTATCTAGCTTATCCCATTCTTCATCTGTCATCGATGAGGGTTTCTTTGTTACACCCTCAATCGGCAAACACTGATCTTTCAAAATCAGTATATCCTCTATCTGTGATTTCCATAGGGAAAAATTAGCCCCGCTTAACTTCTCCATGTCAGTAACTGCTATCTCCATTATTAATAATTTCACACCCCTTATAAACTAAAACTTCAATTATTACAACATTGCCAACATTTAAAAATACAAGATCAATCTCCTTAAAAAACTGACCTTCTCATTTTTCTTTTTCAAAATGTCCAAATGCTAGACAATGAGCAACCAATTGTCGCGAATCAAGTTTTGTTGCACACAAATTTTGTTTATGCATGCACAGTCCAGTAAATAGACAAATATCAACCTATTTTTTGTTCATTTTATCGAGACTTGTCTCTAAGTACTGTTGAGCATGTTTTGTGTTTCTCTCCACAAGTTCCTTGAATCCTCAAGGAGTCAACATTATTCAAGGATGCGATTTTATGTTGTGTTGTTGCGTTTCCGAGAATCTCCACGTTGATATGGTTCAAGAAGTTTCAATCTGGTTTGCACGGTGGCTATGAAGCAACAAGATGAATCATAGTGGTTATGCATACATTATGACTGATGACTTTGTATTCTTTGCATGTTTAATATAAGTATCTTAGTAAATACGGGCATTGGGTTATACTATTTGTCTTTAAAGGTGAATGATTCACATTGAGTAATGAATAAGAGAGGCATTGTATTGAATGTGTTTGGAGATGCATTAAATTGTTGAGATTATTTATGATATGCAATATGTGTGCGTTGAAGTTTTAATGGTCATCGATAGTGTGTTGAGCTGGTTATAGAAAATTCGAGGTAGAGAACTTGGAGAGCTAGTTTATTATTTGTACATTTATGTGATGCATTGAATACCACGTTCTATCTGCTACCTGATTTTACATATGAATTACTCAATTTCTTTCCCATTCATTACTTAGTCAATGATTTGTGATGTCAATAGAATACTTTTTGCATTGTTGAGTTGTATATTATGTTGACAACAATAAGGAGATTGGAGGTACAAAGATTAGCCCGAATTTTTGGTGGAGAGCATTTGGGTAGCCATAACTTTAGTTGGAAGATTGAAAGTGTGGATATACAAAGACTTTTCACACATTATGTAGTTGCAACTATCTATCATGGGGGGTTATTTGTCCTTTTGCATGTTTATGGTGCATTTTCAGTTGAAGCATACATCTTTCATTTGCTGAGTTTGTATTGTTGAGCTTGAAAAATGGCCAAAATCGATCATTTGTTAGATTTATTAAGCACTCTAATGTTGTACACTTTTGAAGACAGTGTGAAAATCAACAAAGCAGGTCTTGCTCATATTCAAATCCATCTACAAAATGCACATGAAAAGATAGAGTTTTTGCAACTTGAATCACAACTACAACAAGATGAGTTACAACAGAAAAGGCATCATTTTGAACTTGTTTTTGTTCAGAATAATCTTCTTTTTTTTTTTTTTTTTTTTGAAGTTGGCTCCCGTTAGTAGTCAGAGATTGATAAAATAAGCAACATTGAGCTTGATTACCACGATGTGCCCATTTTAGGAGCAGATTTGCATATAGGTGTGGAAATTTAGCCTGCACTTCCCAAGCCAATCATCATACCCTGGGAAGAGATTTTCAACAATAAGCACAAAACAGGTCTTGTATATGATAAGGAGGTGTCATTTCATATTCCAAATTACTCAAAGCCCGTGAAATTTTAGAGTGTTTAATTTATTTATGATAACTCACCTTCACCTATACCAGATCCTGCTCCTCCACATTCGAAATGAAAAGTTGTCAAATGCCAACATTGTGACGGAGTTGGACATGTGAAAGATCATTGTTTTGATCTTCACTCGTGCAAGCATTGTGGTCAGCACACTCATTCTTCACACATATGCTTCAAAAACAAAGCTCCTGCAAGAACAAATATTCACCTTGGATGGGTAGCTTCTTGGAAATGGACTTCAACATCTAAGAAGATATTTCAGTCATATGTCATAATTTACTCTAAAGTATTAAAAAGTCTTGCAAATGAGTTTCCTTCATCAACTCACCTTGTACTTGACAGGGGGGAAGTGATGGTCATATAAAAGTTTCAAAGATGCATCAAGAGAGCCTGAGCCACAACCTGAACCTATCGCCTAAGCCTACATTCAGAGACAACCATACCCAGATTCAAATTTGTAGACAGAAACACGGAAGCAGGCAACTTCGTCTGGGAACTGAATAGGCCTGTTGGTTGCTGGCAGTGAAGCGGTGTTTTTTATTCCTTGAGGTGAATCTGTCGAGGTACTAAATAGGCTCGCTGGAAATAGAGAAACACCAGGGAAAGTGCTTAAATCTGATTATCAAAATCTCAATATACTTATTATCCTTCTCCCTTATCAAAAATTTGAGGTATGACTAGTCTTGTAATTGTGTTTGAAGCTAAGAAAGGAAAAGAATAAATTATACAGCTATCTGGGAAAAGTGTAAAAGTCAGGGTAATCTACATGCCAAATCAATACTTCCTAAAAGAATGAGACCTTGCACTTAAAGGAAAAACCTAAATAGAGAAGCTAGAGTTCTACCAATGTGTCGCCAAGTGTTGTCGTTGCGACAAGAACCCTCCAAAATTTTTCTTACACTTGAAATATGGAGTTTGCTCAAGATCTTATGATCTCTAGTTCGATGGTCACTTCATGGTTGGTTGATTTTATTCCAAGCGCTTGAGTCTTCTTCTGAGATTATAAGTGTCAAGGTCACTTTCTCATACATGCTCAGTCCTTGAAGAATTTATATATGCACTTCTTTCTATGTTAGATTAGATAGGTATTGCACAACTCTTGAAAGTAATAATGTGTAAGCATAGTGCATTGCACAGGCTATGTTGATAATCAATGTGCACTCTCAATTGACAGTCTCTCTCACTTTGGTTGCAATTGTACTACTATTATAGTGAGTTTTATCAATTATCACTTTTGCACACCTTCGCAAGTGTCACTTTCACTTTTGCGGTTGTCATTTTTGCTTTAACGAGTGTATTTTTCACTTTATCTTCACTCTGGCATGTGTAACTTTCACTTTCTTTAGTTTCCGCAAGTGTCGTTCTCACTTTTTCTTACTATCACAAGTGTCGCTTTTAACTTTTTCCACTCTTGTATGTGTCGCATCTTCGCACATCACTAAAGGTAACTTTAGAGCACTCTTTTACATTATATGTTCATATATAACATAATAATATGTGTTAGACACATTCTCATATCTTAGTGCACTTTCTGGTCACAGTTGACACTTATGTCACAACTTGTATTATAAGTGTTGCAATGATATGTTTCAATTGTCTCACTTAGAAATAAGGGTCGTTTTGTTATCATTTCAAGGTGTGATTGTTGATCATGAGTCTTGTGCATTCCCCTGGCTTGTATTGATGGAATTGATATGTGTTATATATGTTTGAGTCTTGTTTGGATGCTTTTCCCTTGCTTACTCTATTGGTCCCACACTTAGCCATTCTGGAGCTCTTCTTGGTCCTCTTGCCCAGTGCAGTGTTATGATAGATTTCATCTTTCACCAAGTGATGAGTATTGCCTATTCATGAGCCTAATTTATCAAACCTTCCCCTTGGACTCGAGCATTATATCTTTTCTCAGGTCGACTCCTATCATTGTGCATTGAGAACCTTCAAAGCATAGTTACTAACCCTTATTGCTCGTATTTTCTCACTGCAATGAGATATAATCAATTTTGCCTTGTATAGTGCATGGAACATTTATATTTGATAACAAAGCCTTCTCTGTCTCCTTGCAATGAAAATTGCGCAATACATAGGCTCCCTTTCCTTCACAGTGCAGTGAGAACCTTCCTTGAAAAGTGACTTGAATTTATGTTGCTTGCCTCGTCCAAATACACAATCCTCTCTTCCAGTGAACCTCCCTTATCGTGCGTTTATAGTGGATAGTGATTCCTCCCCTGAGCCACTACAACCCTCAACTACGTTAGCATAGGATTTCCCCCCTAAAGTAGTGTGCATTACGTAGTTGTAGTGCCTAGTCTTGCTTCCTCTATTGATTGGAACCCTTCACTGTGCCATGCCTTACTCTGGCTTGCCTTTCGCTACACCATGTGCAGTTTTAGTGCACAGAAGGTCCTCTGACAGTCACTGTGAAGCTCAATTTTGTTATCATTGTTTCCTTCATCCCTTGATCACTTTGCATTGTGCAATTTTAGTCATCAGGCTCATCAACCTTGTCCCTTGCACTTTCTCACTGTGTTGGACCCTGAAGATCCCCTCCTTTTAGTGCATTTCACATTCCTAGTGAGAAGTGGTGTCCTCCCTCAGCCACTACTAAGATAAACTACACAATTATAAACAAGCCCTCCTCTTTTAGCCCTCACATAGGCCCATCACAATAAGCTTCTTCCATGAGAAAATTATGTTGAAATTTGGTTACCGGAGGACAGGTGGTTCCCTAAGGCTTTGATCTTTGGCCTAGGGAAAATTGTCCAAAAGAATTTAATTTTTATTCTAAAGTGACTTTATAAAGTTATAAAGTCAAATCTAATTTAAAAGTGACTTTAAGTGATAAAGTTACTAAAGTCTAATTTTAAAGTGACTTTAATAAAGTCAATGTAAAATTAGAAAGGAAAAGTGACTTCGGAAATAAATGACTAAGTGGGTCTTTATTAAAGTGGGGTGAAGTAAAAAATAGAAAGTGAGATTTAAATGAGCATTTAATCTCAGCCCTAGATCTAAAGCTATTTTAGCTATTGGATTTAGGGATTCCCCAAAAGTCACTTAGGGTTAGGTTAAAGGAGGAAAAGGAAGAAAAGGTCATTCATTCTTTCATGAGCAGATTGGGAGAAGGAGAGAAAGAGAGCAAGGGAGATTTTTGGGCAGTGAGGAGAAAGAGGCAACACTTTGGCACACAAATCGAGGTATCCTTTCAGCAAGTCTGTACAGCAGAGTTGGCACACAGTTCAAGGAAGATTTGACACGATTTCCAAGGCAGAATCCGTACAGCGACTTTGGGTACGCTTTTCTAGGCAGCCGTACACTTTTTTGGCACATATTTTGAGGGAGAAGTTTGTTGTTTTTGTGGCACGAAAATCAAGGTAGGCCGTACAACTTGTTGCTGATTGCTGGCACAAAAATCGAGGCAGATTTCTGTATAGCAGCATTTAATACAAGCTGCACGCTTTCCAAGGAGGCCATACAACAACATTTATTGTTGTTCTGCATGCAAAAAGAGGAGGCTGTATAGCAAAAATTAATGTTGTAATTTATGGGAAAGGAAATCCATACAACATTTATTGCTTGTTCAATTTTGCTGGGTGCACGTTTTTCGAGGTGGTTGTGAAGCACGGAAAACGAGATAAGTTGTAATGTTTACTTTCTGATTTTTTCTGAATATTTCTCTCACTGTAAAAAGCATTTTTCCAGAAATAAGAAGGAGCTTTCGAACTGGTTTTCCCCAAGAGTTGTAGGGGGTTTTTCCAGGGTCACCTTGACCAAAAATCACTGTGTTAAAATGTGTTGAATAGCTGTTTGAGTCTGTTGATTTTTTATTTTTTCATTTTCCAGCATTGTGAAAAATTTCCAAAATTTGTGTTTTCAGCAAATATTTATTTTCCAGCTTGTTGAATGTAAAGTTATGGGAAAGGGCATTTAACTAATTGGAGAAATAAGGTGAAACTGAAAACCGGGGTGGGAAATGAGAAATTTCTACAAATTAGGTGTAGAATAGATGATTTCCAGACTGATCTTGCCTCGTTATTAGTGAACTTCATTGGCAGGTGTACCACTTCAACATGGAAAGGTGATGCTTAGGGAAGCTTTCAAGGAGAAGAAACAACAAAGCACTTGCAAAGAAGAAGCACAAAGAAGAACCATCATGAAGACATGAAGAAATTCGGGACCATGACAAGATGATGACATTTCATGATGAATCATAAAGTTTAAAGTTTCATGATGACCTTTAGAGTGTGAAGATGTAGTACAAATCATATCTATCATAAAGAATACAATACATAGAAACAAGGAGAGGCACTTGGCATGGATACGTCATAATGAAGTCTTATGTCATAATGGCCAACTCATGGCCTCTCAAAGTGTCATCACATAGTATAATGGTTTCCATGTACTTTGCCACATGATGTGGAATGTAATTATGTATTTTCAAGAAAATGAAAAAATGTAAATATGTGGAAGTCCAAGAGTCACATGTAGAATATGAAAAGTCACATGTGGACCAAAGAGTCATAGAAGTTTAAAGGTCACTTCGAAAGTCAAATACTCTTGGGGATATGAAAGGTAATTCCTCTTGTTATAAATACACCCTCATAACTCAAGCAAAGGGATTTTGGAGGCTTAGACTTTTGAGAGTTAGCCTTGGCTTCTCTAGCTTGGCATAAGAGAGAAGATCATTCTTTGGAGAAGCAAGAAGTGACTTACTGTTCCACTATTGGATTTAGTGTCTCACCATTATAACTTTGTACTTGGATATTTCACTTAATTATCAAAAGCTTTTTGAGCCAACACATTTTCATGCATGTATCATGAACATTGTAAGAATATTCTTTAGATGTTTGTGGTATATGTTGTGTTAATATGTACTAATAAATTGAACTACTTCATTGGATTTGGTGCTTATCTTGTTGATTCTGTGTTGTATTTCCTTTAACGATCATTGTGTCTATGTGAAATACTTCGCTAGATAATTAACGAATCTTTCCTCACTCTTGTGTGCCTCTCTTAGGATAATACTATTACTTTCCTTCTAGAGAATCACTCTTGTATCCCCTCTCGTGAACGTCTCCTTTTACAGATTGCAATTGGTGTTTCGCAGTTTCAACTTGCTTACTAATTTTAAAGGTTATCTTCCTACTCTCTTATGTTATTCATTGAAGCCAAGGCAAACCTTGAGTTATGGTGGTCAGGGAGATACTCCAGATGGGGCTCCTACTCCAAATGAGGTCTAAATGGAACTTCACATAGGGAAAACCCCCTGTATGCTGGCGGTATCCAACACTGTCAACAAAAATAAATATAATACCCTTAGATTGTGCATGGACCAAAGATAGTTGAACAACATGACCTTAAAGAACAAGTATCCATTGCCCAAAATTAATGACCTCTTTAATAAACTAAGAGAAGCCATAGTATTTTCAAAGATAAACTTCAGGTCTTGATATCATCAAGTAAGAATCAAGGATGAGTACATCTATAAAGCTACTTCCATAACAAGGTAGTGGTGTCATTTGGACTGACAAAGGCACTAGCTATCTTTATGTGCTTGATGAAAAGTATGCTTAGAAAGTAATTGGATAAAGTTTGTATTGGTATTTATTGATGACATATTAGCGTATTCAAGGACCAAGAAGGAGCATGAATAAAACCTCAAGATAATATTGCAAGTGTTAAGGGAGCACTTTATTTATGCCAAGTTTAGTAAATATGATTTATTTTAATCACAAGTACACTATTTGGGTTATGTCATTTTGGAAGGAGTGGCAGTAAACCCTGGGAAGATCAAGGAAATTATAAAATGTCTTACCCCTTGAAATGTATCCAAAGTAAGATATTTTATGGGATTCGTGGGATACTATAGGAGCCTTAGTCAAAGGTTCTCAAAGATTGGTCATACAATCACTTCTATATAAAAAAAAAAGTGAGTGAGTTTTGTATGGTCAACTAAGAGTGAAACAAGATTTTGACTGGTAAAACACCTCTTAACCAAGGAATCCATCATAAAGATGGCAGATCCAAAAAAGGACTTCTTAATTTGCATAGATGCTTGCAAGGAAGGACTTGGTGGAGTTCTCATGTAGGACGGACAGGAAATCAACTATGAATTAAATAAATTAAATAATCATGAAAATATATATGTAACACATTATTTAGAGCTTGTAGAGATTGTGCATGCTATAAAAATGTAGAGGCATTACTTGCTTGGGGGTAAGTTCATATTAATGTTAGATCATAGTGGACTAAGATACTTGTTTAATCATCCCTGATTGAATGTCATGCAAGATAGGTGGATGTCCCTTTTGAGTGAAATTCGCTTTGAGATCAACCACATTAAGGGAAAGGAAAACCAAGTAGCATATGCACTCAACTGGAGGATGGAAATAATACATATGTAAAAATTTAGGTGATAGCCCCTTTGGGCTAATCCCCTATTTTAAATATTGTAATCGTATTTCCACAAATAAAAATTAGACGAGACATGGGACACAAATTTTAGATCTTGGGAAGGGAGATTGCTTGGAAAATTAGAGGAAGTTAGTTATTTAATACCAATTATGGGAAGATGACTCGAGACCATTGTTGGTCTAATTTATTGAGTTAAATTAGAGCATCTGTTTTACTTATCAATCCGAGTTGGTAAAATTAGAAGCACATTAAGGTATATGGATCTTAGCTTAAGCTAATGTAGGGCGTAGTTGTTTTTGTGAAGATAATGGAAATTCATATTACAAATATAAATTTCTGAAAAGAAAACACTAAAATTATGATCTAGAAGCAAGAGTGAAATGAATCTTTGTGGAGTGTAGCCAACAAGAAAGAGGCTCTAACTTAGATGCCTTGGTTTTCCTTCCTCATTATCCCTATTCCAACAAGATCAATTCCACCATAAAGCATAACACAATATTAAGAAAGCAGTAAAGATCAAATGCACAAACACAATTTCCAGTTAAATTCTTAATTCATAAGGAAGAGGATCTAACTTAGATACCTTGGTTGACTTTCCTTACTTACACCAATTACTGAATAAATTAATTAATTAAAAAAAAATCATTCCAAAAGCATAAATGATAATCAATTCAAGAAAGCAGTAAATATTAAATGCACAATTTCCATTTGAGTTCTTAATATAGAAGGAAGAGGATCTAACTTAGTTGCCTTGGTTGACCTTCCCTACTTAAACCAATTGCTGAAAGGAAATCATTAAAAACCACAAATGGACATGGCATATAATGAATCTATTCAGAAAATATTCACAAAAAACTATAAAGGAAACAACAATCTAAGATATTCACAATTATGCACAAAAATACACTGTAGTGTACTTAGTTTGGAATGGGGGCCCTCCACCCTTTGCTTAGCACACTTGAAGATTATTAGCTACTGTATATCAAAATTACATTCCACAACAAAAAAAAGCAAGAAGTAGAAGGAAGGTTCTTCAAATTATATTGAGAAATAGAGAAGTCTCAATAATCATGATATATGTCCATAAGTATTGAATGGTTGTGCTTAAATAAGCCAAAAGTATAAAAAAAATAGTTAAAATAGATGTAACAACCTATAAGAGTCCTAATCCAACTAATTAAGTCAAACTCATCCTTTTGGTTGCACAAAACATGGTAGAATCCCACTAAATCACAAAAATACTCCTTTATTTAGGGATTTTTGGGTGAGTGGTTAAGTTTGACCGGCGTTGACCAGGCATATTAAGACTCATTTAGACTGTGCCAATAGGAGTTTTTCCATACTTGGTTCCCATGCTTCTTGAATATATCTTCAGTTTCCACCCTGGTGTCCTGCACATATGACTTCAATGGAGCCATTAGGGGAAATTTTGTTCTAGTAAAAAATAATTTTTAATACCCAATTTTTACTAAAAATTCTAAAATTTAAAAGACATAATTATTTACCTTGAATGTGCAATAAGAGGCAAAAATATGGAAAATATGACCATGGTATGATGGTAAAGGATGATGGATAGGTGGATTATGCATGGTAAAATGGGTAAAAAATGAGGGCCAACATCTCCCCCTTGATGAGTCTCAAGAATGTCCTCATGCTTGCCTCTGTCTCTTTGATCTTCTACCTCTGTATGATGACTTTCCTTATGTTGTACCTATGGATCTATCCCTTAATATTGAATATTCCCACTGAGTTGCATGCAAAAGGATATCAATGCCCTCATGTCATTTTTCCTCTTCCTTGTAGATTACATTCTTCACTTTTTCTTTCTCATATTTATACTGCCAAAGTTTCTTCTCTTTCAACCACCAGCGATCTTGTTTTGAAATTAGGATATTTTGTGTTTCTAGCTTCTTCATCCTCTTCTTCAATTTTTGTTTTCTTTCACCACCTTCTTGTTTTGTTCTTTATACATCTCCTTTTCACTTTCGAGGCGTCTTTCCATATTTTCATTGACTCGAAGCTTAGTCGTTAAGTCTTCTACCTTCTTGCCATATTCTTCATTATGAACCTCTTTGGAATTTTTTTGGATATATTTTTCATATGAATAGGACGATGATCCTCTAATCCATGTGTCTTAATAGCAAGAATCCTTCTCTATCTCTCTTAGTTTTTCTTGTGCTTAATTTTCTAGTTTTTCGATGACTTCATGAGTTGATTGATGGTGTGTGCTAATGGGCTTTTAGAGGATATCCAATTCAATATATTGGTCGTTTTCACATGGTTCTCATATTTCTTTCTTTCTTGGCCTCCTTGAAATAGATACGAAGGAATTTTCCTTCTTGTTGGCTATTTCTTCTTTTTTCAAGTTCTTGGATACAATGGGTATTGCATAAGATTTCTTGAAAGATGCAATCGTCCAATTGTTGCTTCATTTATGGTCAATTGTTCTTATTTTTGTACTTCTACAAAGTGATTTTCGTCTAAGAAATTCTCTCATGTTTCTCCCTTGTTTTTCAATTGAAACTCAATCAACATTTTGATCAACCCTTGGTGATAGTAGTTAGTTTCTTTGTTTTTTGTCTTGTATTTCAATCCTTCAATCATTTTCATCAAACTCTTAGAAAAGAAACAAGTAAGGTTTACTTTACAGACACCTTTAATGCATAGGACCAATATGATGTGATATATGTGTACAATATTGTATCTCTCGTCACAGGTAAAGTATTTATGAGTAATAAGAGCCAATTCTGCCCAAGGTTCTCTTATCCAGTCCCTAGGAATTCCTTTAGTTTTATCAAATGTTCCCTTCCTCTGTTTTTCTAAGAAGTAATTCCACCCCTTCTCTTTAGAATGTTGCCCCTTATGGTATTCTTCTCTAGTCATTGACAATTCTTTGGCTTGAGCAATATTTTAAAGTAACGGGAACAAGAATGTCTCCTACTCTAGTCTTTCATTATCAAAGTTAGCTACAAACTCCTTTGCGACTTTTCCATTATGCCCACTAAAATTTCTTAAAAACTTTAATAGGATTGCCTGGTAGAGTTTTTCTATGGTTTCCTTATTCCAATTTTCCAATTGAAATCCAGTGGGTTCAATCCTACTCCCCATAATGAAATTTGGATGTGTTTGCTCGTTTTGGTCTATGTACCAAGTTGAATAACATTCAACTATAAATAATCTCATAATAACTCTATGTTTCAATAAAAGAGATTTATTTGTAGTTAAATAGAATAGAGAAATTATATTTATGAGTAGAGGAGAAAGGTATTTCTTGGTGGATGTATTTTAGAAAACAAAATTTCCTTTTAAAAAACACATAAGTGCTACTGACCAGGACTTGATCTGGATGTTTTTAGGAATATATGAAGCAATCTCTTGACTGTTTGAACCCTTTGATGATGAGGAGAAAACCCATGATTTGAAGTATCAAATTATATCACCTTTGTCTCTGCTGATATGGAGAGATTTCACCTTTGTCTCTGCTGATATCACTACTCTATTTTAATACCTTGAAAACGCTCTGTCATTGCTCTGGAAAATACCTTGTCTCTACCCTCGGAAAATGACCTCTTAGTCACTGCCCTCTTAAGAAATTGAATTATAGAAATCACAATTTTGAATAAATTCCCTTAAATGCATGTATTTGTCTCCTTATCTCTACCTTCAACTCTTAATTAACATCACCATACATTGCCTCTTCAGAAATCAAATCTTGGAAAAAAAAATCAATTTTCTGGGTGTTCTCCAACAACCACCACGCACTTCGGACATGTTTCTGGGGTTAATTAATATGACTAGATTCTCGGTGTTGGAACTCACACACCTGGAGCTTGCTCTCTAGCCTACAGTGCCGCCACATAGTTATAAACTCAAACTTTCACCAAAATGTTTGTTAGCTCAGAGTTTAAATCATGCTGCCAACTGGAGTTTGCGGTTATCTACATTGCCAACATTTAAATTCCAAAAAAGAATTGTCTGCATTCAACTCCTAACCAAACTCAAATACTTCACGCAATTTTTGGGATTTGATTTGAGGTATTCAACGTTTAGTTTAATGCCATCTTGACATTTCTAACGGCTAGTCCCATATTTTCTCAACAATATAATCCCAGTTTACCCTAGAATCAACTCTTCATTAAATCACTTTCATCCCTGTCTATGCCTATAAAACCGATTTCAATCCTGGGTTAAACATTTCATACTAGAGCCACAACGCTATGCTTCTTGAGTTTTCATCTACGTGAAGTCACTGAACGTTGCCTCTCTGCACTGTGTTGAATTCCTTCCTTCTCCTTGCGTGAAGGTGCTTAATGCTTTTCTTAACGTTGCTCTATGTGTTTACTTCCCTGTGTTTGCTTCTCTGTGTGGTAACGTTGAAGTTTTGACCAGTCTGCATTTTGAATTTTCTCTACCGTGGCTTAAACACCTGTACCTTCTCCTTTTTGGTCGTTATGTACCTTAATCGATTTCAAAAATTGATAATCATTTACCATGCCTTTGAATCATATGCTTTCTATAGTTGTTGCGCCCATCATTCATGCATAAAATTTTGCAAAGGTTAAGACATAAGGGTTTGCTTTGTATGCACCCTTATTTCAACTTGCATACATTTCCTTTGCATGGACTTAATTTCATTCATGCACCTTGCATTGCATTCTATTTAGTGATTAATTCATTTATGCACCTTGTATTGCATTCCATTTAGTGATTACCTTGCTCTTGCAAAGTCCATTTTTTGTCATGATTTTTTTTCTTTTCTACCTTGTCCTTCAGGGTAGAATTATGATGCATTTCTCATCATTATTACTCTTTAAGGTAGCTTTTTGAAATGACCATTCAAGGTCATTTCAAGTCCTAGAATAGAGTAAAAAAAATTCCTTTTAGAACATGTTAATGCATCATTCCACTTTTATTCTGCTTTTTATGACACTAACCATGCTTGTTTGTTTTGCAGAGAATATTTGTAGGCAAAGATGCATGACTTGAATAGGTAGTAGGGTGGAATATTTTTATGAAAGAGGGATATAGGGTTTTATGAATTTTGGTATGTACATGGAATGAAGGGTTTGCACTCTTATACATTTAAGGTTTAATTAGTCTCCTAAATTAAGAATTATTTTCAAAATAAAAAATGTATTAAAAATAAATTTATAACTTATAATACTTCCCTTGATTAAGTAGCTCCCTTAGTTGATGATGATCTTGAATAGTGAATCTTGATTGAGTACAGGTCCCTTCTGATGATGAACTTTGAATAATGAACTTGAGTGAATACAGGTCCCTTCTGATGATGAACTTTGAATAATGAACTTGATTGAGTACATGTCCCTTTTACTTTGATCCTCGAGTCCCTTTGTAATGTTTCTCATGTGATGTTGCTCGTGTTTAGGTCCCTTCTAACAAATTTTGATGTTGAATTTTCAAGTCCCTACTGATGTAAAATTTTCAATTTTCACCAGTCCTCTACATTCTGAGTATATAAAGTCGAGTAGTTTGTTGAATTGTTCTTCCATGTTGATTTGCTCAACTTTTAAAAACAAATGCACTTCTTCCCCCTTGCTTATTTTGAGACTTGTCCTCAAGTCTGAAAATTGGAGGATAGTATGTCTACCTGAAACATAAAGTGAATTAAGAACACAAAAGTGACTTGGTTTTCCAATATGAATTTAGATTTGTATTGTGCCAGAAATTTGGATTTTCACAGCCAAATCTCTTTATTATTTTTTTATCTTTTTCTCTTATATATATATATATATATATATATATATATATATATATATATTCATTCATTTTTATCTTGCAATTAAGGAAGGCATATGACTATGCTTTTCCAAAACTTGCATGTTTTCTTCTACTGAGATATTCTTCAAAAAATATTCCTTATTTATTGGTTTATTGTACACTTTCAATCTATGACCATTGACTAAAAATGATGTCGTTGCTTCGTTTATGGTCTTAATTCTCACTTATCCATTATCAAATATTTCTTCAATTTCATATGGGCCTAGCCAATGAGTGGTAAATTTTGCTTTGAAATCTTTGTATTTTGAATCAAATAGAAGCGCCCAGTCCCCTAAATGAAAAAGTCTTCTTCTTAATATTTTTTTCATGCAATTTCATTCTTTGCTGCTGCATTAGTGATGCATGTTCTACAACTTCCTTTCTGATCTCATCTTGTTCATTTAGTTGCATAATTCTTTGTTGTTGTGCTTCTGACAGATTCAGTCCCAGTTTGGCTGCAAGTCTATATGTGTGGATTTGGAATTCAATTGGCAACAAAACTTCTTTGCCATAGAAAATATGATAGGGGCTAAATCCAGTGGTATTCTTCCATGTTATTCTATAAGCTCGTAATGCTTCATTCAGTTTCTTTGACCAATCATTTTTTTGCACCTTTATTGTCTTTGTCATGATGTTCGCAGGGACTTTGTTTGTTGATTCCACTTGTCCATTTTCCTAAGGGTGATATGGAGTTGATTTCCTGTGCTTCATTTTATATTTTTGTGTAAGGTCTCTCACAAGCTTGGAAGTGAATTATGCTCCTTGGTCTATGACAATCTGCCTCGGAACCCCAAATCTTACAAATATTTCTTCAAAAAAAAAAATATACCACTGCACTTTTTGTTGCCTTTGACTCTGCTTTTGCTTCCACCCACTTTGTTACATAGTTAATACATACTAGGATGTACTTAAGGGTGGATTGATAGGATCCACAAAGTCAAGAGCCCATTTTTCAAATGGCTCTATAAGTGCTTGTGGTTTCAATCGAATTTTCATCGCATGCCTAACCTTTGGCAGTTGTCACACTTTTTAACATAAGTTTTTGAGTCTTTGAATATGGATGGCCAATAATAGGCCATTTTCAATATCTTGTATGATGTTCTTTTGTCTGAAAAATGGCCACCACATGGTTGATCATGACATGCTTTTAAGATATCCAAAATTCATCTTCTCTTACACATTTTCTAATTAACAGATCAGGTCCAATATAGAAGAGGTCTCCATTAACCCAACTATATATATCACTATCTCTATTTATTTATTTTGGTAAAAGGAGAAGGTATTTTTCCAGATGATAAATAATTAGCAATATCAACAACCACAGAGTTTTCACTGTTATAGCAAATAAGTTTCTAGAAAGTTATTAGAAACTGGAACAATCTCACAAGGAAGATGAAGCCTTGAAAGTAAATCTGCCACTTGATTTTATTTTCCTGGTCAATCAAATACAATAATTTTGAATTCCTGCATTAATAACAACAATCTATTAATCCTGCCATTAGTGATGGGTTTATTCATTAAATACTTAATGTCTGAATGATCAGTATGAATGAACACTTCATATCATGTTATGTAATGTCTGAATTTATTTACTGCATGTACTACACCAGGCATTTCTTTTTCAATAATTGTGTAATTCAAGTCAGGTGGGGTTCAATTCTTGCTAATGAAATAGATGGCATAGCGTAGTTTATTCTCTTTTTGGCCTAATGATACTCCTACTGCAGTATTCGATGCATCTATAGATATGTGAAATGGAAATGACCAATTTGGTCCTCTAAAAATTGGTGATGTGGATAATTTTTGTTTTAGTTTCTCAAATGCATTTTGGAAATCTGTATTCCATTGAAACTCTATGTCTTTTGTAAGCAGTTTAAACAAGGGTAAGGCCATTTTATTGAAATTTTCATTGAACCTCTCATAATATCCCACATAACTCGGGAAACTTCTTACTTCTTTTTGAGTTGTTGGTGGTAATAAATTTACAACGATTTGTATTTTTGTTGGATCCACCTTTATTATAGAAGATGAAATATGGTGTCCCAACACTATCCCTTGAGTTGGAATCATAAATCATTTCTCATTTATAAGAAATATATTTGTCTCAATACATCTTTGCAAAGCTTTTTCCAAATTTTTTTAAACAATCATCAAATGTATTTCCATAAACAGTGAAAACATCTATGTAAACTTCTACACATTCATGTATAAGATTGGAAAATATGGCGAGAACATCTCTTTAAAAAGTAGCTAGTGCAGTACACAATCCAAAAGGTAACACATTGTAAGCATATGTACCCAAAGGACAAGTAAATGTAACTTTATCTTGATCCTCTAATGCTATCTTGATTTGATTATAACCACTAAATCCATCAAAAAGAGAAAAAAAAAAACTTCTTCCCTACTAATGAATCTAGGACTTGATCAATGAATGGTAGTGGGAAATGATAATTAATTGTTGCTTTGTTTAATTACCTGTAGTCTACACATATTCTCCATTTTTCACTTTTCTTGGGAACCACAAATAAGGGGGAAACCCATTGACTATCCGAGATAGGGTAGATAAATCTTACCTGCAATAGTTTTTGCAATTCTTATTTTACTATCTCTTTCATCATTGGATTCAATCTTCTTTGTGGTTTTCTTACAGGTTTGATATTTTTATTTGTGTAAATATGGTGATACATGTTTTTGGATGAATTCCCTACATATCTGTATAATCCCAAGCAAAAAAATTGAGTATTTCTTTAATAGTGAAATTACTTGTTCTTCATGTGATGATTTTAAATTGTTACCATTATTAAAATTCCTTTTGGGGCTGATTTGAATTACTTCACTCTGAGAATTTGTAATTGAGCTAACAGGAAATATAGCTTCAAATGATGTTTGCAATGAATTAATAATGCAATTTTCCTGAAAACATTGTTCTGAGACCAAACTTGCAACATTTTATTGCAATTCTCTTAATTTCTCTGATATATTTGGTTCAGAAATAAAGAATTCCATTAAATCCTCATGATTTTCTTCCCTAAAATCAAAAGCTTGATTGATGCTTATAATAAGTTGAATTTCTTACTTTTGTTCATCAGACCATGATAGTAAAAAGGAGATTGAGCAGGAGGATACAGTGTTATGATATTTCTTTCATTTTTGTGTGATATGATCATACTTCCTGATCTACATCCAATGAAGGCATCAGCTGTGGCTAACCATGGTATGACAAGAATTAAATTATGGACTCCTAAGTTTGACTTTGGTTGTAAAACTAGGAAGTTTACGGGATATTCCCGAGAATCCAAAGAAACTATGATGTCTTCAAGTATTCCTTTCGGTACTACCTTGGATCTATCTGTTAGTTCCAAAATTGTAGCTGTAGGTCAGATATTTGGAAAGTTCAAATATTTCGTGGTTTCTGATGTCATGACATTGATAGCAGCTCCTAAGTCAATTAGAGTTTTAGAAACTAAAAATCGTTGATTGAAATTGTTACCATAGGTATTCCAGGATAACCATATTTTTCAATTGTAGTATTTGTTGACATGAGACTAGCTAATATTCCAATTACATGGATTGTTGGTGGGTCTTTCTTTATTTTTCCGGTTTTCTTTATGCACAATTCCTTAACTCCTTTTGTATAGATTGGGATATCTTTTATTGCTTGTAATAAATGAATTTTTACATAAGTATTCTTTAATTCAATAAATTAATTTTTACATAAGTATTCTTTAATTCCTCTAAGATATCAAATTTAGGAAGAGTAATAAAAGATTTTTTCTCAACAAATCTTTGAGGAAAAGGAGGTGTTTGAGTCATCATTGTCTTACCTTTTTGAATTTGATTCTCTTCTATTGCATGTTTGTTTTAGGATTTTTTCAGGACTCCCTTTTTCTTCTATTTGTTCTTCTATGATGATGGGAGAGTCTTTTTGTAGTACCCATACCTTAAATGAACATCATGAACAAGAAGAATTGAATATGCTAGAAATAAAGTTCCTTCTTCCGCATTATATATTAACTTATTACTCGTATTTTCCACTAGTTGGGCTAGTAATTGAGTTGTCCTGGGTGGTGATTGGCTAGATGGCAGATGAAGCTGTTGTGGTTGGTTTAATTGTGGTGTAGGTGATGATGGATTTGGTTGTTGTGGTTGCTGAAATTGTTGATATGGAAAGGATCGTTGAGTGAATGATTGATATGGTTTTTTAGGATAAGATTGAAATGATTAGGAATAGTATTTTCGAGGAGGTTGGGCTCCATAGGCACATCCTCTTCAACCTTGAGAAGTTTGATTTTGAGTTTACTGAGGAGGTCAAGTCTGCCAAGGCATAGGAGCATTCCATGAGTTTTGAATAGGATATTGATAGCCTCGAGGAAATTGTTGAGTAAAGTGCTGAGGATGATTTTGAGGCATACTTGCAAATTGAGGCTACCAAGGTCTTCTTGGTGCTAAATAATAGAGAGATTTCATCCATTGGCTTTCCTCTATTTGATTTTCCTGCAATTATGTTAGCTTTGGACAATTATTAGTTGTATGATTTTTAGTGCAAAGTCCACAAACATGAATATTGTCTAAAGGACATTCTCTAAATGGATGTTTCTTCCTACATTTGGTACAAAAATTTGATAATACTTAATCTTGCTCTTGTTGTTTCTCTTGATTTTTAAGTATATCAACTTGTGTCCCTAACGTGCTTAAGATATTAGTTTTGAAATATTCAAACAAGTTTCCTAGCTCACCTCTTGTAATAGTTCCTGTTGTTGATTTAGTAACTTTAGAATTTGCATCTCTCTTCCCAATTTTTGCTCTTCCTCTTGAGTATTTTTAACATAATTCAAAAATATCATAAAATGGTAGATATGAAATATCTCCTTTACCCATAACATTAAGGATATCAAGATATTCATCTCGAATTCCCTTTAAAAAGATTGTTAAAATAATAGTAAGACTTAATGATGTTTAGATTTTTGTAAGTTATAAAGAAATCTTTCCTAGTATTCCTATAGACTTTCATCTTCTTGTTGGGTCATTCTAAAAAGGTCATCTTTTGAATCCCTAGGCCTACAATATGCTTGATATTTCTTGAGAAATATTTTTCTCATGTCTTCCCAATTGGTAATAGTAAGTTCACCTAATCCCATACACCACTTTAATGCAGATGCTTTAAGAGTTGCAGGGAAAAGACGAAGATTATGTGTATCATCAGTATACTCATAGATTTGACACAAGATATCAAATTCAAATAAGAATAAATTAGGATCTTCAAAAGGCATACCATAAAATTTTGGAAAAATGGAAGGTGGAATGTTGTTCATTTTTACTTATTCTCCCAATATTGCTCTAGTATCTAAGATTGGGAGTTGGAAAGTAGTCTATTGGTCATTGTCTCATCTCTCATCTTCCATTATTTTGTTCTCATTTTCCCTTTTAGAGGCTTCTTCTTTTTTCCTCTCTTATTCTCTCTTTCTTTCCCATTCTTTCCGTTGTCTCTCATATTATAACCTTTGTTCTAGAGTTAATCCCATAATGGTAAATCCTTGTCCCTCTTCCGTCATTTATTTCTCAACTTTTCAAGTGTTTTAGTTGATATTTGAGCTTCTACATCCTCAATTTTTTCAAGTTGTTCAAGAATTGGTTGATCACTTCTTTTTTTTATATGTTTGCCTATAGAAGGTGGTTCTTCTTGTGTTTGTTTTGTCCTTACCTCATAAGCCAACAAATTTTGTCTTTAAACCAAAGTTAACCTTGGTCTTGAATGTTGTTTTTCCTCTAAATCCTCTAAAGTTGGTTTCCTAACAATTGGTGTTAGTTCGAATGTGGATGGTCTTGCTCCCACCAATGATTTAGTAGTTAGGGGGTTTTACTTCGTATATCTAACATTATCGTCTCTTTGTCTGGCATAAATAACCATAATGAAAATAAATCCTACAAATTTTATTTTATTTATTTATTTTTAGTAAACAAGATTCCTAATCAGTTATATCTAAGCGCGCTTCCTCGAAAATGGTGCCAAAATGTTGGTCTAATTTATTGAGTTAAATTAGAGCATCTGTTTTACTTATCAATCCGAGTTGGTAAAATTAGAAGCATGCTAAGGTATATGGATCTTAGATTAAGCTAATGTAGGAAGTAGTTGTTTATGTGAAGATAATGGAAATTCATATTACAAATATAAATCTTTGAAAAGAAATGTTACAAAAAAATTATGATCTAGAAGAAAGAGTATAATGAGAATTTTTGGAGCGTAGCCAACAAGAAAGAGGCTCTAACTTAGATGCCTTGGTTGTCCTTCCTCATTATCCCTTTTCCAACATAAATCATAACACAATATTGAGAAAGCAGTAAAGATCAAATGCATAAACACAATTTCTAGTTCAATTCTTAGTTCATAAGGAAGAGGATCTAACTTAGATACCTTGGTTGACCTTCCTTACTTAAACTAATTACTGAAATAAAATCATTCCAAAAGCATAGATGATAATCAATTCAAGAAAGCAGTAAAGATTAAATGCACAATTTCCATTTCAGTTCTTAATCTAGAAGGAAGAGGATCTAACTTAGATGCCTTGGTTGACCTTCCCTACTTAGACCAATCGTTGAAAGGAAATCATTCAAAAACATAAATGGATATGGCATATAATGAATCTATTCAGAAAATATTCATAAGAAACTATAAAGGAAACAACAATCTAAGATATTCACAATTATGCACAAAAATACATTGTAGTGTACTTAGCTTGGAATGGGGGCCCTCCACCCTTTGCTTAGCACACTTGAAGATTATCAGCTACTGTAGATGAGAAATTACATTCCACAACAAGAACATCAAGAAGTAGAATGAAGGTTCTTCAAATTATATTAAAAAACAGAGAAGTCTTAATAATCATAATATGTGTCCATAAGTGTTGAATGGTTGTGCTTAAATAAGCCAAAAGTATAAAAAACTTAGCTAAAATAGTTGTAACAACCTATAAGATTCCTAATCCATCTAATCAGGTCGAAATAATCCTTTTGGTTGCACAAAATATGGTAGAATCCCACTAAATCACAAAACTACCCCTTTATTTAGGGATTTATGGGTGAGTGGTCAAGTTTGACTAGTGTTGACCAGGCATGTTGAGACTCATTTGGACTGTGCCAATAGAAGTTTGTCCATCCTTGTTTCCCATGCTTCTCGAATATATCTTCAGTTTCCACCCAGGTGTCCTGCACTATCAATGGAACCATTACGGGAAATTATGTTCTAGTCAAAAATAATTTTTAATACACATTTTTTAGTTAAAAATTGTAAAATTTAAAAGACATAATTATTTACCTTAAATGTGAAATAAGAGGCAAAAATATGGAAAATATGACCATGGTATGATGGTAAATGATGATGGATAGATGGATTATGCATGGTAAAAAGGGTAAAAAATGAGGGCCAACAACCATATGTGAGTTGACTGCACATTATGGAAGGGGACCAAAAAGGATGAGAGTCATACCATGTTCGGGAAAACCCACCACCAAAAAGGATGAGAAATTAATTAAAGGAGTGGGCTACATTTGAACCACAACATGCCCACAACCACGCTAGTTGCAATGGATTGAAGGAGGCATTTATCCAATCATGTAGGGGGAGATTGACGAGGACATGAAAAAGGAAGAAGAGAGAACTATGTTCGAGAGAAGATTCATAGAAGGAACCCATACAATCTTAAACGGGGGGGAATCCTCACAAGAGAAGCAATGAATTAAGGAGAAGAATCCCATAAAAGGAGGAGTGACAATCTCTATAGGAGATGAAGGGTAATGTTGCATGGGAAACACAGAGGAAAGGACTAACAGATAGGAATGATGACAAGGAATGGAGCAGTATAACTATGGAGAAAGAAAAAAACACTAAAGGGCTAGTCTCAGTAAATTACCAAGGGAAATTAGATATTGGGTAGAGATAGGAGGATCTCTAGACTCCCGATGTTATTGAAAATATGAGAAGTTCCTTTGAGCACTCTTTCTCAAGCTCTTAAATCTGGCTTGGGGGTGATTGGCTGCAAGAAAAACTGCATTATGTTCCAATCTAAGGTTGGGTGGAGAGTTAGAGTCCCAATCTCATTTTCCAGGTCCTCCATTCTAAGATAAGTGCTTATTTAGCCATACGTGCTTGTGCTTGTTATGTAAATACTCACTTTGTATTAAATGCATGTATTGATGCCGATAAATGTTCTTTTATTCATGGTTTTGATGAGTGTTTGGGCTCCTGATTCTTGAGGTTGGATTGTCAATTCTGTGTTTATTTTTGAGCTAGAATTTTATCTAATTTTCTGAGTATATGGGATGAATGAAACTATACTGTTTGATTAAGTTCTTGCATTAAAATTAATGGAAATAACACACCGTGTTTGAGCATGTATTTATTGTATTACATTTGTACATGTATAAATATATGTGTATGTTTTTATTTACATTGTAAAAATTAGAAGGTATGGCCCATAAATTATCTAGTTTTGAGAATGGGTGTAGTTAAGCTCAATAGAGATAGACTATTATGGTAGGGAGAAAAGGACATCCATGTCCTTATAATCCTACATATGTATGGGAAGCTTAAGAGGGACATCTTATCGACTAAGTGTCAAAAGTGGTGAGTAAACATATATATGTGTATACTTGTGTGTATATATATATACATATACATCTATATATGTGTGTGTGTGTGCCTTAGAAGCTTTGAGGAGATATCCCTTTCATTTGATTTGATTGAAAGCTCGAGAGGGGCAAGCTTGTTACATAAATATATAAGCATACTAGGAGGGAGTTGCATAGAGAAATAATGTCGAGCGATGGGGGGGCAACCCATCACCTAGATGGCACAACGCGAATACGTCCTTTCTTTTTAATAGGCCCCCATATTTGGCTTAATATCCTTATATCTTGATGTGGAAGTCTTAATCTATACGCCTTCAGAAATATGAATGGAGATATGGGGAGAACCCTAATAGTGCGTTAGCACTAGTGTTGGTGGAAAGGGTTCATACGACCGAGGGTCGTAACCATTACACTAAATCCTGATCCCCAACGTTTTAAAACTAAGTCCATTTTCACCTGGAACAAAAATATCGTGGTATTCATGTCCCTGGGTGTTCATGTCACAAAACAATAAATATCACCTTAATTAAAAAAAAAAATCCAATTGGGGTGCGAAGGCAAGACCTTGGTTAGACGTAGGCCACAATGGTGGATGACATGGATTAAGAGTGACATGTGCCATGGTGGAATGATACATGGCACTTGGAACTATCCTTTTAGTGGGGCCAAGTGGTCCAAAACTGGATGACATGTGGTACTCATTAAGGATGCCATGTGGACTAAGGAATGTAAGCGTGATGTCACCCCTACTGTATTTGAAGGAACACAATGAGAAAACCCCGACGAATTTACATCCTAGGGAAGGAAGAATTTCCCAACAATTGAAAAAGAAGGGGATTTTGTCTTGGGATTTTTGGAAAGGTGACGTCAGAGTAACGCCACCCCGATGGTTTTAGAAGGATCATCTCAAAAAAGGGTCAAGGTATATGTTCCGAGATGGAAAAATTTCAGAGTGATTGATGACAATAAGTTTGTCCCAGGGAGTTCATGGTTCCATAGGTGTGGAACATTTTGAGGGACACACCCCCCCCCCCCCCCCTTGTTTGTACATCAAGGGGTCACCCTCCCTCATTCCATTGATATGATTCAAACAGATGTTTGTCGTTGATATGGGGGTGCAAAATGAAGGAGTGGAACCACAACTAACCCCCTAGTGACGTCACGAGGGGAGGGAGGGGGTCCTCATTTCATTTCAGTTGTCAATCCTTCCGCAAATGAAGGTCATTGTTTGGGAGAGGGGGTGGGTGTGTTATACATCTACATTTAAGTAGTGGGCCCCCAAATTGATTGTTTTTATAATGAAATTCATTACTTGCAAGGTTTCAGGGGTGGACGAGTTGGTGATGTGGCAATGCCACATGGACCAGTGCGATGACAAGGACCTCCTCTAAATGGTGGAGAGCTACCATTTGGGTGCCACATTGAAGCACAATGTTGATGTGGTAAGAGTATAATGGGTCAATTTCAAACAACCATATCTCATGATTTGGATGTCAGTTTCAAAAAAAAATTATATCATCAAAAAGCTCTCAATGAGCCAAACATAATGCCAAAGTCTATTTTAAGTTTCAAGAAATCTGAAAATTGACAATTTGTTGACCCCATTTCCATAACATGACTTTGGAGGTCGATTCATGATAGTAACACCTCTTTCCATCCCTAGTATGGACTATGGGTGGATGGGGTATGTTACAGAGTGGTATTAGAACAAGCGTTCAACACTAGGTCACAGGGAATAGAGATTTGATTTGTTGTTGAGGTAATGTTGGAGCAAATTTTTCAAAGCTTAGACCTCTGAAGATGAATTAGAGCTCTAGCTTTGATTTTAGTAGATGGTTCTTAATATGATTGTGTGTTTCTTATAACATTTTATGATGGATTTATTGTTGATTGCAATGATGTTTGAATTATTTAGATAAATATAATGGCATTGATTGTGTTTGATATCCGACATCTTGAAGTTTTGGAAATCTTATTGTTGTGACCTTGGATGGTTGTATTTTATTTACTTGTTTCAGGAATTGGCTGCATGGTTGTGTATATGGTTGATTTTAGAGTACCAACATTGTGGTTAAATGGTGTGAATTTTCCTACTTGGAATGTGGATATAAATTTTCATATGATATGAAGGATTTGGGAAGTATCTGCATAGCATTGATTGAATTTTTTGAATGTTAGATGTGCATATATGTGTATTGATTGGTATGTGAGAATCCCATGGTATATATGTTATGTGGCAAAGAGTCTTGGTGGATTGGAGGCATGATAATTTGTGACTATATTGGAAAGAAACGTGTTTTGATGATTGCTTGCTTGTGAAAGTGGGTGCTTGTTGTAGCACCATGATTGGATGGCGTATGTATTAATTACAGGTTGAATGCATATCCATGATACATTTCATAAATGTGATAATTATAATTTATAAATATGGAAAATGTTGATGTGATATATGGCCTTTTAACTGACTTTTTGAGATTGCAGATGCCATGATTATTGGCCTTGGTAGAGAGGTTGAATTTAATGATTGTGGCTAGCCTTGGTAAAGGGATTGAACTTAATGGCTATTGTTGGCCTTAACAGAAAGGCTAACATTTACAAATTGATAATGTTGGTTGATAAATAAAAATAATAAAAAAGGGTTGATTTTCTTTAAATTTCATAATAGTGGTCTCGATAAAGAGGATGATTTTAATTAATCTTGTTGGTCTTGAGAAAAAGGATTGATTTCTAAATTTTGTGATGGCATGATGGTAAACATGTTGATATATACATGTATGTATATCTATGATTTTTGAAACCATCATGATGTATATGTTTAAATTTTGTCCTGGTTTGAGACATGTCCCTGATAAGAAATTTGAAGTTGTGTGAGCAACTGCAAGGTAACGTGCTTATCTTAGCATGGAAATGAGGCAACTGGTATATTTATTTATATTTTATCAATGCACTAACAATTGAGTGTGTGTGAAAACACATAGGAAGACCCAACGACACTAAAAATAAAGCATGGAAAATGACATGGACAATGGAATGGAACAACATAATATGGATTGATTCCATCAAGATGAAGAAAGGGGGAAATCCCTGGAAATAACAAGAGCCTTCAAGAACTTGAGGGCTTTGCTCAAGAGATATAAGGTAGAGAATTGAAAACTTATAAAAAGGCAAAGGGAATAAGTAAGGTTGAATGCCATGTTGATGCAAAAACTATCCCTCATACAAGGACTATTTCGACACACTTTAACCCTCTGAGAGGTGGACAAATATCTCGTTGATAGGGCCAAAAATGGGTCTCATAAGACTAAAAAGAAAATGAAAACTATTTCATGTTGGTATTGTGGAGGGAGCACTTAAGAAGAGACTGTCCCCACAAGCAGAAAAATAAATAAAGTAGCTGATGCGATCCACATGGACATGAATTAGTGGTACAAAAAGTTGGGAAGGAGGAGCGATCATTCTCTCAAGCTCCTTGATATACATAAATTAAAAATATTTTTTAACAGACTCGGGCTAAAATTTCATGTAATAAAAGTTAATGAAGGGAAAAAATAAGACCACGGACAAGGCACACTTAATCCAAGCTGAATGCCGGGAAAAATATCCTAGCGGGCATCAACAGAAATGCGGTTATGGCTAAGGAAAAATGGTAAAGGAAATGGCTAAGGCATTAAAGAGGCAAAAAGTATTTTTGGCACATTTATTTATGAAAATATAGGAAAATAGGAGAAAGGGAAGGTAAAAGATCACAGGTTGCATGTGAGGAGGAGAATGAAGGAAAATAATGGAAAATGAATAAAATAGAGGCCTTATTGATAAAAAGGCTTATGAGGATCACTTGGAAAGCTTTTGTTGGCTCAACATTTGGTTAGTTCAGTTTTGGAGCTCTCTCAATATTCTCTCTCTCTCTCTCACTCTTGGATACATAGAGTTTTCTTGGAGTAATTTAGCATTGTGCCAAGGAGGAGGAAAGAGAGCAAAGGAAGGACAAGAAAGGAAAGGAAAACAAGGATAAAGCAAGGAACAAAAGGATATAGCAGCTTCAACAATAATACTTGCAGCTAACATATTACATGTATGATATCCTAGCTAGTTTTTACATGCATGGCTTATGCATGTTGGTATTTGGTTATCCTGACGTTGGTGGAATGGTTTTGTCGGTTTTTTGCAATGGTTTTCAATCTTGCCTTGCATTTTTTCGGATGCCATGGTGTGTTGGTATTTTGATTTTGGTTTTGAGATTTAGATTTGCAGGATGGATTTCGGAATCCAGGGCAGAGGTGGTCTCAAGGTCCATTCCCAAAGGCCTAGGAATCCCTTAACCAGTTTTGGTGGGATACATGGTAAAGCCTGAGGGAGGTTTCTCGGTTTAGGGCCCAGTGATCCGGGATTGGATTGCGGTAAAGCCTGAGAGACAGGGAGATGGAAAATTCCTCAAGGATAATGATGGATTCTGGATGGCATTTCAAGTCTCGGTTCAATTTTGTGATCAGAGCACCAGTTTTGGTTTGATCACGACATGGTGAGGGTAGAGGTGGTTTAGCCTCTGAATTCCCTTGATTTTTTTCGAATTGGTTTATCCATGAAATCCCACATTCATGTTTGGAATATGGTACGTGGGTTACTGGCTAAAGTGAGGTTTGGCTCAGCCATATATATGGTCGAGTGGTACGTGGAAGTCCTAAACATAGTTGATTATTTCGTATGTGTATTGGAAGCTAAGCTCTATTGATTTTGTACCTATTAATATGTGGATTTAATGGTTGTTATATCACTATTATTTCCATGGTTTTATGTTGGTTATAAGCATGTTTAAATGATTGGTTCATGTCATGGTTATTTCATGTATTTACTTGTAGTTTTTTAAATGATGGATGCAAGACCTAATTGGTGTCATATATGTTCAAGGAATAGGGTGGTGACCCTTCTTGTAAAGTTTCATAAGATTTTTTAGTCATTCATTCTCTGTCTTATATCCTATACCTGTAGATTTCATTCATCCCAAGTGTTTGGCAGAATGTCAGTCCCAGTTAGGGATGGTCAAGCCCAGTCCTGGAGTTAATTTTTGGTTTATTAGTATTGTCATCATGTGTTTAATGGATTCTGGAAGTTACAACAAGTTATGGGCAGTGGCCATAATTCTTAGCTTGAAAAGGGACCGAGGGATAGGTTAGTTGGATGATTGAGATAACCTCTGAGGGTCCTGTAGCAGGTGGTATATGTATGTGTTATGGTTTTCCACTTCATTAAAGTCATCAAGGAGGTTGAGTATGTCTTAACTTCCCCTCATCTCATGTTTACCCCAGTTGGCCAGTTACTTTGGTACGTGTGAGGGGAGGTGGACGTTACATGTGGTATCAGAGCATGGTTGCGCTCTCTTTGGGAAAAGTATGATGTTATCAAGATTATTGTCGTCATGCATTCATGTTGATTGCACTGTTCCTCATGCTTGTGTTCTATGTACATGTCACATGTGCATGGCGTTGGTCATAATCGCAATGATGTCGTGATGTGAAAGTTGATGGTGAATGGATGTGGTTGCCATGAGTGGATGTCGTTTGTATATGCATTTGTTATGCATGTCAGTGTATATACGTTGCTATGCATGCATTTTCATGGTTAAGGTTGTTGTCCATGAGTTCATTGTATGCATTTTAGGTCATCATGATGTTTTTGATAAGATATGATGCTGATATGTTGGCTAAGATAGAAAAAGAGATGCAGATGATGGAAGTGAAGTTTGCTACACTCGACTTCAGGGTAAGAGCATATCATCATCTAGGTTGTATGTTTGGCATGCAGGTATGTGGTTAATGGTTGTTATAAGAATTAGGGTTACTTATATACATGTTTGTCATATTATTGTTGTTTTGGTTACATGTATGATAGATGTTAGTGAATCAGTGTGGTCATATGTACGTTCATCGAATAGTCATGCATGGTAGTAACTTCTTTTTGTTTTATGTTAGTTAAACTTGATAATTATGTTATATGTTGTTGACGAGTATGTTATATGTTGACTTGTTGTTGTTATATGATAGTTAACTTGATGGTTAGGGTTATGGCATTAATATATTGATGTTATATGTATTGTGTTAATTTGGATTGGTCTATGCAGAGGGTTATGGTTATGACATTTAGGTATGAGTTAATGTGTTTTGATATTATGTCAACTAATCTAGACTGCATATTTGATTGTTATGCAAGAAGACAATTTTTTATGAGCTTATGATGTGAACGTGTTAGCTAGTTATTGTTATGGATATCATGACCTTAATTATGTTTGAGTTGATGTGTTGTGAAGTTATATCACGCTAATCTAGATTGATTGTGTAAACAAGGTAACCTCCCCTGAGATACATTAAGGTATGAGTTTGCTTATGTCAACTACTTGATACTTAATTGTTTGATTATGTCATATATCTGGTGTTGAGTGATTGGTGTCTATTATGTCGTCTAGTTGATTTATCCAACATGGTACGTTTATAGTTTGTTTGAATGTTTGATTAATCACATGATATGAGTATGTGTTTATAAGATTGCATGAAGAAATAATCTTGCTTTAAGATGGTTTTACTAACACATATGTGTTGGGGCAAATGATATGTACTTGAGTGTAAGTAGGTGATAGTTGTAGCATTGTGTATTATGACCGATGAATGTGAGTTGATTGTGGACTACGACATGGTTGTTGGTCTTGGTAAAATTTGATTTCAAATTGATAGATATGTTTTCTTGATCTTTGGTACATATGGTTGACATGTGTGTTTAGTTACAAGTTAGCATGCTTGGCACAACAAAGTAAGATAACTAGTATATTATTATATTTATTTATGCGTTGACAGTTGTGTGGTTATGGTAGTATGATGCAGGGATTGCATCAAAAAAGAGATTGCCATTAAATATTAGAGAAGGATCAAGTTGAGTTTTCCTTCGTGTTAGGTCTCTGTAATTTAGCAGAGTGACAAGACTAAACGCTACAGAGACTACATCAAAAACCACTTTGGGATTCTAGGATCTAGCCCTCCTAAATCCAGAGAGGGATCTCTCTATATGTGTGTTTAAGGATGTAATATTTAAGGCTTTTAGTATGATGTTAGGCTAGTTATTAAGAACAAGGTTTTTTGTTTGTTTTGGTTGGGCAAGGATACGATGAAGGTGAAGGAAGTATAAATGAAGGGTGAAAGGGTAAGTAGGTGAAAGAATGGTTCAACTAATAAGATAGGCAAGGAGCAACTTCAATCCATTGGGCTATGGAGTCATAAGAGGATTTAATTGAAACAACAAGGTTCAAGAGTGGTCCATGGGGCAAGTCATCTATGTCAAAGGATCTCTTTAAGTTGATTTTATGGAATGAGACAATAAGAAATGGAGTGAGGGAAATCAAACAGATGAAGAAACAAAGAGCAGCCTAAGATCAAGTAAGTACTTTGAAACTATCCTGCTTTTGGCATGCACTTAATAAAGACACAAAAGTAATCTAAGATCAGGTAAGTACTTTGAAACTATCCTGCTTTTGATGTACTTTCAATAGAAAACATTTAAAACACTTAGAATAGCTTAAGATCAAGTAAAGAATTTTAACTTAGCCTGCTTTCAGCGTATTAAAAAAGGAAAACATTCATGATAAACATAAAAATAGTCTAAGATCAGGTAAGTACTTTGAAACTAGCCTGCTTTTGACATACTCTTAGGGAAACTTTCAAACAACCTTTGGAGAAAGAACTAGAAGACAGGGCAAACCATAAAATTTCCTAGTCCAACTCTACTTAGCATGTAATGAAAATATCATTCAAGAACAATGTTTAAAGTTGAGACAGTAAGACATGGGCTCACCATCATTCCTTGACTGCTTGGACTGTATTAAATCATTCTTAAATACACAAGGGAGGAAAACATAAAGATAAAGCTTATCAGTGAGAGTAGGGTACTTGTAAGAGTAAATCCTAGCTCTATATTTGCTAATCTTTATCAGAGAAAAGTGGACAAAATGGAAACATAAATAAAAATAACAATTACAGTGAGAAACACATCACCATTGACATAGATCAGGATCCCATAAATCAGCTATTTGTATTTGATGTTCAAACCAGTTACAATCATCAAGTCCAGTAGGTTTCTACAGCTTCAAACTTCTCATCTCAGCTTATGTATCTTCAATTACAAACAGGGCTACAACAGCTTCAGAAAAAACTATTTACATGCAACATGTATCCAGAGACCAACCCCTAAACTATCTTCTACAGAAGTATTTATAGAAGAAAGAGGAGGTGGGATGAATGAAAAGATCTCTAGGTTCAATTAATACAAGTTAATGCTTCTCGGCCTTTGAGGGGCTCAATAGAGAAGTTTTCTGATATTTCCTCTGTATTAATTGGTTTTTATTAAGTTTTTATCCACTTGGCATATTTTTTTGACTTTCAAACTCTTTAGGCAGGTTGGCAATAATTCTAGCTGTCTTTAGGCAAAAATATCACTGACTGGGCAATAACTATGCCTTCTTTTGATTTATTGAGGCTGTAGGTGGCACTTTGGTAGCTGAAAAGGATATTTGGCCTTTGATGTGGTAGTGGAGGCCTCTTTACTGATATATCTCTGTTTTACCTTTAAACACCTTTAATTTGCCTTTGGTCTGTGTTTAGGCTTAATTAAGCCATAATCTTTGCTTCGGGTCTTCTTTCTCTGATATTGTCTTTGTTTCTTTAAACCCGAGGATTAAAACTCTGATTTTCAGGCTTAAGCATTAATCCCTTTACTGTTAATTTCTTCACTGATACACTTTGTTTGGCTTGTTTACAAGTGGTTTTCTGTTATTGGAGAGTTTCTATTAAACCCAGGATCGTGATCCCAATGATTTAAACTTAGATTTCAAGTCCTGCAGCTCCTTTTCTTCGTTGATTTTAAGCCTGATCTAGGTGGATATTGGTGGTCACCCGCCTATTCCACTTGGGGCCCCACCATTGTCTCTTTCAGTTTTTCAGTTTCGGCACAACTTACTATTTTTAGCAGTTTTTCGGGTCCTGAACTTCCGGAGCCATTTTGAGGCCCTAAACAACATTTTTTGGGAAAACGGAGAGCAACATGGGTCCATTCACTGATGTTGCTCGTTCAAAATTTGTAGTCCTCGGATAGATATTTCTAACGAGGTATGGTATGCGTCAAACGGAGATCGTATGCCAAAGTTACGCTCCTGGGAAGTTGAAACACCAATTTACCCAAACGAGGCCCATAGTTTTGGCGCTTCATCTCCTAGGGTTAGGGTTTTGGCGATTTAGGATTTCCCATTGTTTCTAAATAATAAATAGGCTCTCGAGCCTCATTGTAACTCAGTTCAGAGGCCTATAGCCACCACATCTCTTCTCAGAGATAGCTACCAGCGCCCTAGCTAGTTTTATTTCCATTCTGTTTGTAAGCAAATTTCAGTTCTTTGATTTTAATGAAATGAAGTGTTATTTCCGCTGCATCTTTGTATTTATGGTTATATGTTTATTCTGTTGCGTTCCTGCATAAATCTGGATCGGTGGTATCATATGGGTCTGCTTTTTCTCGATCTTTCTTTGCATGTCCCCAATGAGGTCGGGGTATAAGGAGTTAGGGCTTGATCTGGTGGAACCTTTGCAAGATTAGCCTCGCAAACCCCGACGGATGCCCATGGGGGACGTAAAGAAATATGAGGGACCAGGAGATCATATCAAAATATTGCTCGAGGAGGCCCTCTAAAAAAAAAGGAACACGATGATGGATAACTTTGCCCAGATCCTTCAACGGCTGCCCACCGGCGGCGCATCTACATCCAGCAGCTACTCTGGAGGTGCGACTCCTTTTAAGGTACAATTAAATTTCGACATTCCCATATTTGAGGGTCAAATAGATGCAGATGTTGTAGATAGATGGTTGAATATATTAGAAGGATATTTCTCGGTTCATGACTTTTTCGACAGGGAGAAGATTGTTTTTGCACTCCTCAAAGCTGCCCCTCATGTCAAGGACTGGTGGGAAACCCACTGTGAGAAAAAGGACGAGACAAAACCCTCTCTATTCTCGACCGTACCCACTTGGAATTATTTCGGAGACGCCATCAAGAAACAATACTATCCCGTGGGGAGCTATGAGGACAAGTACATACAATGGACCACACTGCGACAACAAAGGGATCAAGATGTGCATGAGCTGATGAATCTGTTCCATACCCTGCGCACCAAGTTGGGTATCAAAGATTCAGAGAAACATCTGGTGCTAAAGTATCGCAGTTGTCTGCATAGATACATTCAGGAGGAAATGGATTTCCTCGACATCTCTTCGCTTGGTACAACATACCGGTATGCTGCCAAGATTGAGCAGAAATTCAAGCAGAAGAAGCGAGACTTTGGATCTGCGAATCAAAAGCAAGGGAAGGGTGCTCCCAAACCGCAGAACAAAGGACAGAGCCAAGGCATGGCGACTCAAGACAACCTGTCGAAGCCACAAGTAAAGAACAACACCGCAAAGCCAAAGAAGAACACGGGAAAGTGGTGTGAGTTCCATAAGAGCTCCACTCACAACACAAGTGAGTGTCGGGCCAAGCAGTCGCTGGTGGCCGAGATGAGGGCTTCTGAATCAGATGCATGCTCCGACTCTGAATCAGAACCTGACAAGGGGAACGACAAAGGGAAACAGATTATTGATGCGGAGCCCAACGCCACTGTTGCCACTACGAAGATCCAAAAGGAGGAACTGGAAGATCCAAAGGAGGAGGAACGTCTCTTCCATCCCAGATGTGGGTAAAGGGCTCCCCAGTACGGTTCATTGTCGACAACGGGAGCCAAAATAACCTCATTTCAGCAAACATCGTGAAGCGGTTGGGCTTGTCGACCACAGCTCACCCAGATCCATACACCATCGGGTGGTTTCACCAAAGACGAGATCTCCGCGTTAGCCAACAGTGCCGCCTTCCCTATAGCATCAAGTCCTTCACGGATGAGGTATTATGTGACGTTGCTCCTATTGATGTTTCTGATGTATTATTAGGACAACCATACTTGTGGAAGCGTCATGCTGTGTATGAGTCTCGACCTTGCGCTATTATTGTTACTTTGTTGTACATGATACCAGAGGTACCACCTCCTACAGCTATCTCTTTGGTTACTGAAAAACAATGCAGTAAGCTCATTTCCCAAACCAGGAAATTTGTTTTCCTGATGATCCGCCCCCAGGGCAAGAAGAAGACTGTGGCCACAACCTCCACACAGGGCTCCTCTGCATGACAACAACAAATGGATAAGGTTGTGGAGGAATACGGGGACATATTCACCTCACCCACAGGGGTTCCTCTGCACTATCAGGTCAAGCACCCGATTGATCTGACCCCAGGTGAGATGCTACCCAATGGACCGATCTATCGGTGCTATGTTCTGGAGAACAATGAAATCAAGAGGCAGATTCAAGAGCTGTTGCAGAAAGGTCACATCCGACCAAGTTCATCGCCCTGTGGGAGCCCGATCGTATCGGTACAGAAGAAGGATGGGACGTGGAGTCTGTATTGACTATTGGGCGCTGAACAAGATCACTATCCAGAAAAGGTACCTGATCCCATGGATTGATGACCTTCTGGACCAAATCAAAGGTGCAAAATATTTCAGCAAGATCGACTTGAAGTCTGGGTATCACCAGGTACCAATTGAACCCTCCGATGTGTGGAAGATTGCCTTCAAAGCCAAGGAAGGCCTTTTCGAATGGCTGGTCATGCCTTTCGGGTTGACAAATGCTCCCGCAACCTTCATGAGGATGATGGACGACATCTTGCGGCCATTCACCAATTCATTTGTAGTGGTGTACTTGGATGACATTCTGATCTTCAACCAGACTTGGGAAGAGCACCTTCACCACATTCGACAAGTCCTCCAAACACTGTGACAACACAAGTTGTGTGCCAATTTGGAGAAGTGCACTTTTGGCATGACCCAGGTTCAATATCTGGGATACATTATTGATGAAAGGGGGGTGCATGTGGATACAACCAAGATCCAAGTCATTCGGGATTGGCCAGCCCCAACCACTATAACAGAGCTTCGCAGCTTTCTGGGTCTTGCTAATTTCTACCATAGGTTCATGTTAGGATTCTCTCATATCACTTGGCCCTTGAGTCAAGTCACCAAGGGAGGAGCGAGAGCAAAATTCTTTTGGTTGGAACCTCAATAGAAGGCATTCACAGAATTGAAAAATCGCCTCTGTTCTGCCCCAGTGCTCACATTACCAGACTTGCAACATCCATTTGAGATCGAGATAGATGCCTTTGACTATGCTATTGGGGCAGTTCTTACTCAACATGGACATCCAGTGGCATATCACAATGAGACATTATCTGACACAGTTCAAAAGTATCCCACTTATGACAAATAAATGTATTCCATTGTGAAAGCTTGTCGACAATGGAAGCATTACATTTTGGGGAAGGAAACAATCATCCACATAGACCACCGACCCCTGCAGTTCATACAGACACAAGGGAAGTTGCAGAATGATCACCATTAGATGTGGTCCACATATCTGCAACAGTTTCATTTGAACATCAAGTACAAGAAGGGTAGCACCAATGATGTTGCAGACTACCTCAGCCGACCACCGATCGTGGCGCTCACCACCGTTCTCAACTCTTGTGGGCACGAGACTTCTGATTGGCCGCTTCTCTACGAGAGCGACCCAGAATTTGGCCACACTTACAGGGCACTCTTGGGGGGTACGCAAGTTCCAAATTTTCACCTCCAAGATGCACTTGTATGTCACCTGGGACACCTTTGTGTTCCTTCAAGTGAGCGTGCCAAGGTGATATGGGAAGCACACTACAGCCGAGTCGCTGGGCATCTTGGGGTCGAGAAAAAAGTAGCTGTACTGCAGAAGTATTTCTATTGGCCGAATCTTCGAAAGGATGTCGAGAAGCACATCAGATCCTGCACTGCCTGTGCCATTGCCAAACCGACCATCAAGAAGCAAGGCCTATATACTCCGCTACCTACCCATAGGCGACCTTGGGAATCCATCTCCATGGATTACATGTTAGGCATGCCTTCTACTAAGCATGGAAATGACAGTGTTTTCGTGGTCGTCGACAGATTCTCGAAGATGGCCATTATGGCGGCCTGCAAGAAGAATATCACAGCAGAAGCCACTGCTAAAATCTTCTTTGAACGAGTGTGGGTGCACTTTTGGATCCCACAGTCTATCATATCAGATCGGGATAGCAGGTTCCTCAGCACATTTTGGTCCAGCCTCTGGTCAATGCTGGACACCAAGCTCACCAATTCCACAGCTTTCCATCCCCAAACAAATGGCTAGATAGAGGTCGTCAACAAAATGACTGTACACATTCTGCGCATGTACAATTCAAAGCATCCACGCACATGGGACGAGAGCCTCCCCTATGTAAAACATAGTTATAATTGGGCTCTCCATAGTTCAATTGGCCATAGCCCCTTTCAGGTGGGCTTGGGATTCCAACCACTATGTCCCATTGACGTAGCCATGCCATTTGCAGCTACTCAGGCCGATTCGGCTCATGTCCAGTCTAAAGTTGACAAAGCAAATAGCTTCATCGAGCACATTCAACACATCCTCCAACAGGTTCATGACATATTGGACAGAGCCAATGCTAAGTACAAGCAATTCCATGATCAACACTAGGTGCCACACAACTTCCAGGTGGGCGACAAAGTATGGCTACATTTGCAGAAGGAGCGCCTCACTGGACCCCACTGCAAGCTTTTCCCGCTTCGATACGGGCCGTACACCATCACCAAGAATGTAGGGAAAAATGCCTTCGAGCTCAGTATTCCACCATTCCTTGGTCTACACCCAGTATTCAATGTGGACCGCCTTCGTCCTTACTTCCCACCTCTACTGGACACCTCTGACATTGCAGAACAACTCACACCAACAGAGTTAAACCCAGACTGCATGGAATAGGCCACCACAGGTGGTATCATGGACATGCAAATAAAGAACATTCGCCAACATAATATTCAACTGTATTGGGTTGTCAAAGCTGGCCAACTCCTGCACCAAGGAAAGTGGTTCACCAGGGACCAAGTTCAGCAGAAATTTCCTCATCTCATGGAGGAACTTAACACAATGGGGACCATTGCTTCCTAAGGGGGAGGAATGATCCAGGTGGATATTGGTGGTCACCCACCTATTCCACTTGGGGCCCCATCATTTTATCTTTCAATTTTTCAGTTTCGGCACAACTTACTATTTTTAGCAGTTTTTCGAGTCTTGAACTTCTGGAGCCATTTTGAGGCCCTAAACGACATTTTTTGGGAAAACGGAGAGAAACATGGGTCCATGGCCTAATGTTGCTCATTCAAAATTTGTATTCCTCGGATAGATATTTCTAACGAGGTATGGTACGCGTCAAACGGAGATCGTATGCCAAAGTTACGCCCCTGGGAAGTTGAAACACCAATTTACCCAAACGGGGCCCATATTTTTGGTTCTAAATAATAAATAGGCTCTCAAGCCTCATTGTAACTTAGTTCAGAGGCTTGTAGCCACCACATCTCTTCTTAGAGATAGCTATCAATGCCCTAGCTAGTTTTATTTCCATTCTGTCTATAAGAAAATTTCAGTTCTTTGATATTAATGAAATGAAGTGTTATTTCCACTGCATCTTTGTATTTATGGTTATATGTTTATTATGTTGCGTTTCTGCATAAATCCGGATCAAAGCCACATAATCGTCATTCTGGACCGAAAATGTCACCTGACTGTCACTGTGGAAGCGTACGGAACAACACCATAAAAACCCTGGAAAACACACAAAATCATTATAAAATCCTGCGGAATTTGGATAAGACTACTTCAGAGGCTTGTGAGGGTGGAGGAGCTGTGAGGAAGAACGTGGATGCGACAAAAAAAGGGAGGAAAATCTTGGCAGATCAACTTACGTGCTGAAAAATGGAGTTTGGGCGCGACAACGAACGTGGACCGTTAGATCAGAACTATCAACGATTGAGATCATTCGGTGAAAATCTTGGGAGAAAATATGGAGGGCAGTCGAATGAGGGTGATATTAAATCAAGATCGTCCGATCTCAGAGATCGACGGCGGAGATTACTCGTTGAAATCTTTCGGGAGAAAATTAAGTGAAAAGTGAAATGGGGGTAATATTAAGTCAGGACCGTTTGATCTTCGGAGATCGACGGCTAGGATCGGATCAGGAACAGCATTGCGAGGGCAGTGGTATAGCGGAAAATCGGCAGCGATTTTCGTGTTGCGTTTGAGGGGTAAGCGGTATTGTAAAAAAAAAAAAATGCGATTCCATACACCTGCTGACACCTGTCCCTCCTAAAACCGCTTATTTCACATAATTTTATGGTGTTAAACCTTAGGCGCAAATTTTTTGCGAAACGCAACGTCTGCCGTCAGATCGAAGGACCTAGATCTGACCTCTGCAGATCGCACGCAACGGGAAAGTTGCACGGAAAGGGCGATAGTGGAATACAGGTGGCAACGCGTGAGTGGATAGTTATTTTATGAGGCGGGAGGTAGGTCCCAAAGGAGTCGGGTCTATCGGGTTAAATCTTGACCGTTGGATCGAATGATCGGATGATTATGATTTGAATTTGGAATCGCAAATCAGAGGAGAAAAGGGGATGGAACTTGAGATTTGCGTGATGCGATGGAGCGTTGTTCGTCGGATCTGGGAATAAGATCGATGGTCGAGACTTAATCGGAGGGGCAATGGCGAAGGGTTATGGGCGGAGTGTGACGAGATCTTAGCCATCGGTTCTTGTGGATTCGACGGCTAAGATTAAATCGGGAGGATCGGCATCGGAGGAGAAAAAGGGAAAGGATAAAGGGAAACTGCCATTGCCGATTTGCGATGGAGCGAGAGCCATTGATATGAAAACTAGATCGACGAGGGAGATTTAACGATGAAGAAAAATGAGGAATGGATGGTTTTGGAACAGGGAGAAATATGAGCTGTTAGATTTGGGCGTAGTAGATCAGATCAACGGTGGAGAATTGATCGCGAGATCACATCGGTGGGAGGCGTATTACCATGAAAAACAAGTAAAACGTGTTTTGCGATGTGATGAATACTTGCGATGCGATGAGCGCTTCGCGCCCAGTCACAGCGCAGGTCATATACATAAAAGGGGCTGGGGCTTAAGGCCTTTATAGAAAAATGAAGGTTTTAGGCCAAAATAAAGGTTTTTGAAGGGTTTTTGGGGGTTCCGATAGGTGAAATAAGAGTTTTTAAACCAAATGAAAGGAGAACATAAGGTTTAAAAAGGTCTTTGGAATGATTTAGAGGTTAAATGAAGGCTAATGGAGGGATTTTATGAAGGGTTTATGGAGGAAATAAGGGTTAAAATGGAATTTGATAAGAGTGAAATGGAGGAGTGTAATGAGGGAACATGGAGCTCTTTAAACAATTTTCTCTTGGTAAAATAGCAGTTTATTTAGGATGAATAGGGAAACAATAGTGAAGATTAACTCAAAGGGTAAAGATCTTCATAAGACTTTAAGAACTAACAATTTGGACATGAATTATTTCTTAAAGGCTAAAAGAGATTTAGCCACCATTTGATATGACAAATTTTTATAGGTGGCTAACAGTGGCTCCACATGGGGATTGCATCTTCTTGAAGATGTCAAGAACTTCAGACAATTCTTCTCTAGAAGCTGATCAGTGCCTTGAATTTTGATAATATTTTTATCAGCTGCTAATAGAAATGATTAGAACTTGTTACATCAGCAAAAGTATTTCCCAAACAACTACCTACACAACCTACTTCCTAACATTTTTCTTCAACAGGTGCATTTGGACTTGCAAACCTTTTCATCAATCATTTTATTCTTTTATTGAAAACATGAAACTAATCTAAGTCTACCCTTATTTCTCCATTAACTTAGTTTAAACAGTTGAGTTCATAAATTCTCTATCTAACTACTATCTGTCAGGATTAGACTGTCTGACAGACTTTTATTCTTTAAATTCTAAAATAGGAAATTTAAAAGCAGCCAAGCCAGGATTAAGCAGTTTGACTTGCTGCAGATCTATGGCATAAAAACAAGCTGCACATATATTTTTATTTGCAGAAAATTAAAACAAAATTAGGAAGGCTTAATATTTGAAAACTAAAATATCCTTCATTATTTTTCTAGCTCTGGTTTTGAATTTTGTTTGAGTTGTGTTTTCTCTCTCATCTGGTTCAAGTTTTGAGCTTTTTAGAACTAGTGCTTTTTCTATCTCAAAGGTTCATGATTTGAGCATGTTTGAACCTTCTTTCTTCTATCCTAATCTACCTTATTGATAAGCCAAGATTGTGTTGTTTGGCTGATCTAATTCACTAACCTATCAACAGTAAATTGAAAAACTAATTAGTCATGATTAGGCTGTATGACTAACTAGAAGTGTGTTTTAGGAGTGGCATTTGAGCTTGCACACTTTCAGATTTTATTTCTCTTTTTGGTATGGGGCTGTACCTTTCTTGTTTTCATTCTGCCCTCTTTTATATTTTCTATTGTTTTTGCATTTTTATTTTTCTAACTTTGAATGCAATGTTCAGACAATGATATCTACAATGAGCAAAAATGAAAAAGCTTCAAACTGATATAGTCAAGAAAAATAATGTTTGAGCATCTTGCCATTGACAGGAGCTCCAAAAAGTTCAGTTCCATTCAATTCCTACAAGAAATAAGCATTTTTATCAGCAGTATAATGAATGAGATAAGGGCCTAGCCATAAATTATTGAATTTTCCATGTTTGCCCTTATCTTCTCTCCGGAAATTCCACTTCAAAACTTTGTCTCCAATTCTGAAATCACTGCCCTTTGTTCTTTTATCAAACAACTTCTTGATGTTTTATTTCTTGTGTAGTGCTCTGTTGTAGACTTCCTCCCTGGTTTGTTGAAGATGTATAGTCTGATGTATTCTTCTTGTCATATCATTTCCTTCAGACTGCACTTCTTGGATCAGCTTCATGACTGGCACTCCTAGACTGGTTGGAAAAATTGCATCTGCTCCATAAACTAGCTGGTAGGGTGACATTCTAATTGATTTCTTAAATGTTAATCTGTCAGCCCATAGTGCATGTACTAGCTTTGTGTGCCATGATTTCTTATTGTCTTCCAACAACTTTTTGATTATATTCACCAAACTCTTGTTTGAAGACGCTGCCAATCCATTACCTTGAGGGTAATAAGCAGTAGAATGGCCCAATGTAATCTGATATTTATGACAAAATTCAACCATATTTTTGGATCCAAATGCAACAGCATTGTCAGTGATAATATTCCTAGGATAGCTAAATCTAGATAAGATATGCTTTTCAAGGAATTTTATGATGACTGAGTCATTGGCTTGCCTAGAAGGGATGGCTTCTATCCATTTGGTAAAATAGTTTATTGCAGTGAGGATCCATCTATGTTGGGCAGATGAGGTTGGATGAATTTCCTCAATGAACTCTAGACCCCACTGCTGAAAAGGAGCTTCAACAGTGATTGGATGCAGAGGTAAGGGAAGCAATTTTCTTTTGCCTTCAAAAAGTTGGCATTTGTGACAGGCAATAATCATTTTTGGACATCTTGAAAGAGGGTGGGCTAGTAGTAACCAACTCTAAGGATTTTATTGGCAGTTGTCTTCTAATAGAGGTGGCCTCCACATTCTCCTTCATGGAACTCATGCTTGATCTTATCTACATCATTCTCAAACAAACATTTAAGCAATAATCCACTTTCATTTTTCCAATATAGACATTTATCCAAAATGCAGTAATTAACAGCTTTCAACTTTAAAAATCTTGCCTTTGTTTTAGACAAACCAGGAGGTGTATTTAAATTGAGCAAAACATACAAAATATCAACATACCAAGATGAATTCAGAAAATGATCTTTAATTGTTGGAGTTGGAAACTCCTCTTGTTCATCTAATGCATCTAACATATTTATATCACGAGCTTCAAAATTAGACTCAGCCATTAATCTTGCTAGTCCTTGGCCTTTTATGAGCTTAGTGGGCTTGATTTATAAATCATATTCAATTATCACAGCAATCCACTTTCCTCTTTTTCCATCTGGATCTTGTGTTAAAATTTCTTTTACAACTGAATTTGGCACAAATGCAATTATGTGGGAATGTAAAATGTAAACTCTGAAGTCTTTTAAGGCTTTGACTAGGGAAAAGACTTGTTTTTCCATGATATTGTACTTCATAGATGCATCTCTCAATGCCTTACTAAAAAATGCAATTGGCTGCTCTTGTCCCTTCAAGTTTTTATGTAATAGGACAACAGCCACTGTGTGTTCTGATGCAAAAGAAAAAATGAAGAAATCCTTTATAAAATCAGGACTAATGAGAATTGGTGTTTTGGTTAATGCTTGTTTTACCAGTTCAAATGTTTTCTTTGCTTCTAAGGTCCATTTAACTCCTTATTCCCTTTTTAGCATATTTGTTATGTTTCTAAGGAGTTCAGCTAAATTGGGTATGAACCTTCTCAAGAAATTAATCTTCCCAATAAAAGATTGTAGTTCTTTGATGTTTCTAGGATGGTTGATTTGCAATATACCATCAATCCTCTTTGGGTCTATCTTTATCCCCTCTTCTGATATGATGTGTCCAAGAAGTTTACCTTCTTGGAGACTAAACATTGTTTTCTTTGGATTTAAAGATAACCCAAATTTTCTGCATTTCTCAAAGACTTTTCTCAAGTTTTCTAGGTGTTCCTCATCTGTTTTATAAAAAATAGTGATATAGTCAAGGTAAATAATGATAAAGAAGCCTAATTCTTCTGAGAATGCAATATCCATGGCTCTCTGAAATGTGGCACTAGCATTCATTAAACCAAAAGGCATTTTCACATATATGCAAGTACCCCGTGGTGTAGTAAAGGCTATTTTGATTTGATCATCAGGATGTACCAAAATTTGATTGTAACCCGAGAAGCCATCTAACAAATAAATCCTTTTAGAACTAACTACCTTTTGTAAAATGTGATCCATCTTGGGTAAAGGGTAGTTGTCCTTTAATGAAGCTCTGTTTAAGTTCCTAAAATCAATACAAAGCCTTATTTCTCCTGTTTTCTTCCTTACTGACACAAGATTAAATACCCAATCTGAATATCTAACAGGGACTATAATTCCAGCATCATACATTTTCTTAATCTCTTTCTCAAACAGGGGTAATTGAACAGGGCTTATTCTGCGCAATTTTTGTTTATAGGGCTTCTAGTTTTCTTTGAGGGGTATCTTATACTGAATTATTTCTGTATCATAGGACTTTAGATCCTCATAACTCCATGCAAATACATCAGAAAATTCCTTAAAGAGCTCAATGTATTTCAGTTTAATGTGAGCTGGCAAGGTTTTAGACAGTTTAATCATTTTTGGCTTTTGTTCACTGCCTATATTACATTCTTCTACTTCAGTTTCAACAGGTTCCAGTTTTGGTTTTTTGGCAACATCATTGAAATCAAACAACTCTTCTAATGGGACCAATCCTTTTGGCAAGCTTTGAGTGTTAGATTGCAGCATTTCTAAGTCTTCTTTTTCTTAATATGCACTAATTTTTATTGTGTGTTCAAGTTTATGAGATATCATATTTACATCAGCAATCTCTGGAGACTTTATTTCTTCATCAAGTGGGTTTTCTTCAATAGGACAATCATTTTCATAATCTGAATCTGAACTTGGTGGCTCAAATTCATTTCTGGATTGTAGGAAGTCTTCTATTTGTTTATCTCCATCAAACACTTGCAAGTATTTTTCATTGTCTGGGACAACTGGTCTAAATTTGATTTGAGTGGTACATTGTTTGGTTTCATAAGGTGTTAGACAAGTTCTAGCAGCAAAGGCTAAACCATTGGCAAGGACATTTTGGTTTCTTGGGACAAAGACAAGTTGGAATTCATCAAATGTTTTCAATAAGTCCATGAAATCATTTCTATAGGCTCTAAGTCTGGGGTTTTTGGCATTGTATTCCCCATTCACTTGCCTAATAATCAACTCTGAATACCCATGAACTTTTATCCTTTTGGCCCCTAATTTATTCAATAAGTATAGGCCTAAAAGGATGGCTTCGTACTTAGCTATGTTACTGGTACATTAAAAGTTTAACCTGTAGGAATGCCCTTCAGCATGATTGTTTTCAGGGTTGTGTATCCATATGCCTTCCCCGACATTATTCTTAGTACAATATCCATCAAAACTCATACTCCAAAGAGGACTAGTTTCAGATTGACTAGTTTGGCTACTATCCTCTTTATCTATTGTGCTTTTAGATTGCTCTTGTAAATCAACACTATTTTGAAATTGGTTTAGTTCCTCATGTTATTCATTATGTCGAGGACTGTTTTCTTGACTCTCAAGGTTGACAAACAATGGATGACTGTTTTGTAGCTCTAGACCTGTGATTTGTTTGCTATGATTTTCTGATTTGGCAAACTATCTTGATGATTTTGTCTTGTCTTCCTCCTTTTCTGTGTCTGCCACTATGTTACAGTGAGAGGTGGCCACTAAGTCAGTTAAGGTTTCTTGCTCATTAAATGTTTCATGATTGAAGAGAATAAATGAGTCAAGGCTTGTATGCACAGAATAAAGAGGAAATTTTTCTGGTCTTTCTTGGCTACTGACCATGTATTGCATGTTAGATTCCCTATAAAGTCTTCTAGTCTGATTGAAAACAGGGATGGTATCATATGTCATATCCATTTGCATTGTTCCTTGTAACTTAGCTCCCCATGATCTTCATAACAGCATACCATATTTGGGGGGTGCATCAGCTACTACAATATCCATCACTAAACACTTGGCTAGTATTTGTGCCAAGTTAACACATAGGTCTTTGATCAAACCTAAACATTTCACTCTACTGAAGTCAAAGGGGTATAGATCTTTGTATGGTCTGGTGATTTCAAGGCCTAGACTCTCCATTACTGCTTTGGGCATTAAGTTATGAGAGGCCCCTGAGTCATGCATATCATTGTGTAAAATTTTGTCATGAATTTTCAAACTAACATAAAAATGAGGAACTGGCCCTTATTGGTATCTTCCCTCAATCTTAGGACCAAATAAGAGCTCTGGTTGGTCATCATTGAAGTTGATAGTGTCATTATTTTATCCTATGTTGAAAGCTTTCAAAATTTGTGATCTATATACATCTTGGGTGACTAATTTAGTGAGAGGAACATAGATTTTAATCTTGGCAATTTTCTGTTCCAAACTAAAAGGTATCTGATTTTTTACAATGTTTGTTTCAACCTTGTTAATCACCACTCTGTCAGCAAAATCAACTTGCTGATTTCCTCTATTTACATTGGTCAAAATTGTTTTCATAGGAGCATTAGCTGAGGTGCTAACGCTGCTAAGATCTGCACTCTGTTTTTCATTAATTTGAGTGCCTTTCTCTTTGTTTTGATCAGAATTTTCAGCCACTGTTTTGTCTTTTTGTTTAATAACTTTGGGTTTGTTCACAGGGCTGTTTTTTGTAGAATTTTCAGAGGTCTTGTTCTTGGGAGCTTCCTAATTCTTTTTACTAATAAGGTCATATTCTTTTGGAGTCTCTATGATGACATTTTCCAGTTCTTGATAATAATATTCATCCTCTATTCTTCCATCGTCATAGGGTGTATATAATCCTTGTTTCCTATTGTGAGGAACATCAAAAGTATCATTGTCTACTCCCAACATGTTTATGTCATCTTCCTCTATTTTTTCAATTGTTTATTCAACCTCACTTACATAGTTTTGATGAAAAGGAGGTATAACCTCCTGATCAGGGTCTCTTGGTCTGTTCTGAGGTTGGTTTCTCCTGAAATTTTGATTTTGATTTTGAGATTGATTTCTATTTTTGGGAGCTGATTGGTTTTCTCTAGCTTGTGTTTTCTCAAGTATGCTCATCTTTTTTATCATTTCCTCCATCATCCTTTCCATTTTTGAGCTAGATGTGGATTGTTCAGATTCCTCTCTAAATGATACTTTCTTTTCATTCCTCATCCTGGCTCTTTTCTCCATCAGATTTACTTCCATAGCTAAGGCTCCTTTCTGCATATCTTATAGAGTCAAAGGATCTCTCTCTCTCAACTGATAGGCCATTTCAGGATCAAATCCTTCAGGAAATTTGTTTAAAGCTGAGCCTTGTGGAGGTTTCAGGTCTGGGGGCAGTGCATTATAAACACTATTGAACCTAGTGCAATAAGCTTGGACACTTTCCCCAGTGTTTCTTTTGAGATTGTTGTAGTTTGAAAGTATTTTGAGAGGGTTTTTCCTGACTTCCCACTTGTTCAAAAATAACTGATGAAAGGCTTGGAGGTCATTAATACTATTAGGGGTTAAGCTTTTGAACCATTTTCTTGCTTCTCCCCCTAGACTTTGAGCAAATAACCTAAGTTTGACAGTTTCATCATCAATCTCATTTCTATCAAATTAGTCATTCATCTTGTCCACATGTTGTGAAGCAGTAGTAGTAACACTGGCATCATACAATGGTATCTTGGATTGATAGTCCTGTGGCAGATTGACTAGAGGTAAAGGAAGGACTAAAGGGGCATACCATGTTGCGATGATAGGAGGTTGTGGGAAAAATGGAGGGTTTACAGGTGGAGGGTGTAAGATAGGAGGGGGTTGATGGAATGGGGTGGTTTGAACAGTGGGTGTATGGACAACAGAAGTGGATGGACCAGTAAGAGATTGTTGAGTAGAGCTAGAATGAGAGAAATCGAAATTATGCAGGAAATGCAAATCACGTGGGGTAGTTTCCCTGCTACCAGGATGTTCAATTCTATCTTGGGATGAAGGTGAAGGCTCAAAATATATCTGATCTATATCCTCAAGTGACCTAGTTCTGAATGGGTTTCTTAAGTCAACTTTTGAATCTTGTAGAGCTTCAAGGTTTTCAAGGAAAGAATTAACTCTATAGAGTGACCTAACAATAGTTGAAGTTTTGGCCTTAGGAGATTTCCTAAGGATTCTTTCAGGATTATCAACTATCTCAGGAGGATTTGGGTCAGGATGGGCTCTAGTATGGACCCTTCTAGAAGCCACAATGTTGTGTTTTAGACTTACTAATAAGAAAAGTTTAACCAAATATGACAATCTTTAAGAAGCTAACTTATCTTTTAGCAAGAAAAATTTAATCCCTAAAGCCTTCTTAACTGAGTTTGAATGATGTTATGATAAAGGGTTTCCCAGTGGAGTCTTTAGGTCTGTTTAGGATCGTGGAATCACCAGGTCGAAATTTTTAGCTTTAGAAGGTAAAATGTTTTATGGTCCACCACCATTAATAGGTTTGAATACCAAAGAAAATAAGCAGGCCTACTGATCTTCAGTGGAGTCACCAGGTGAAGATTTTTTACTTGATTTCAGGGCTTTGAAATTTTTTCACCATCAACAATCAAAATCACTCTAGGTAGACACTTGGTTCATTGTTGAAAATGGGATTATCTGAGTTGTGAAGTTATCTATTACTTCAGAAAGTCCCCAGTATGGTCGCCAGAAATGTTAGGTCTTTGTAATTTAGCAGAGTGACAAGACTAAACGCTACAGAGACTACATCAAAAACCACTTTGGGATTCTAGGATCTAGCTCTCCTGAATCTAGAGAGGGATCTCTCTATATGTGTGTTTAAAGATGTGATATTTAAGGCTTTTAGTATGATGTTAGGCTAGTTATTAAGAACAAGGGTTTTTGTTTGTTTTGGTTGGGCAAGGATATGATGAAGGTGAAGGAAGTATAAATGAAGGGTGAAGGTGTAAGTAGGTGAAAGAATGGTTCAGCTAATAAGATAGGCAAGGAGCAGCTTCAATCCATTGGGCTATGGAGTCATAAGAGGATTTAATTGAAACAACAACATTCAAGAGTGGTCCATGGGACAAGTCATCTATGTCAAAGGATCTCTTTAAGTTGATTTTATGGAATGAGACAATAAGAAATGGAGTGAGGGAAATCAAACAGATGAAGAAACAAAGAGAATCCTAAGATCAAGTAAGTACTTTGAAACTATCCTGCTTTTGGCATGCACTTAATAAAGACACAAAAGTAATCTAAGATCAGGTAAGTACTTTGAAACTATCCTGCTTTTGATGTACTTTCAACAGAAAAAATTTAAAACACTTAGAATAGCTTAAGATCAAGTAAAGACTTTTAACTTAGCCTGCTTTCAGTGTATTAAAAAAGGAAAACATTCATGATAAACATAAAAATAGTCTAAGATCAGGTAAGTACTTTGAAACTAGCCTGCTTTTGACATACTCTTAGGGAAAATTTCAAACAACCTTTGGAGAAAGAACTAGAAGACAGGGAAAACCATAAACTTTCCTAGTCCAACTCTACTTAGCATGTAATGAAAATATCATTCAAGAAAAATGTTTAAAGTTGATACAGTAAGACATGGGCTCACCAACATTCCTTGACTGCTTGGAATGTATTAAATCATTCTTAAATACACAAGGGAGGAAAACATAAAGATAAAGCTTATCAGTGAGAGTATGGTACTTGTAAGAGTAAATCCTAGCTTTATATTTGCTTTTCTTTATCAGAGAAAAGTGGAAAAAATGGAAACATAAAGAAAAATAACAATTACAGTGAGAAACACATCACCATTGACATAGACCAGGATCCCATAAATCAACTATTTGTTTTTGATGTTCAAACCAGTTACAATCATCAAGTCTAGTAGGTTTCTACAGCTTCAAACTTCTCACCTCAGCTTATGTATCTTCAATTACAAATAGGGCTATAGCAGCTTCAGAAAAAACTATTTACATGCAACAGATATCTAGAGACCAACCCCTAAACTATATTCTACAAAAGTATTTATAGAAGTAAGAGGAGGTGGGATGAAAGAAAAGATCTCTAGGTTCAATTAATACAAGTTAATGCTTCTCGGCCTTTGAGGGGCTCAATAGAGAAGTTTTCTGATATTTCCTCTGTATTAATTGGTTTTCATTAAGTTTTTAGCCACTTGGAAGATTTTGTTGACTTTAAAACTCTTTAGGCAGGTTGGCAATAATTCTAGCTGTCTTTAGGCAAAAATATCACTGACTGGGCAATAACTATGCCTTCTTTTGATTTATTGAGGCTGTAGGTGGCACTTTGGTAGCTGAAAAGGATATTTGGCCTCTGATGTGGTAGTGGAGGCCTCTTTACTGATATATTTCTGTTTTACCTTTAAACACCTTTAATTTGCCTTTGGTCTGTGTTTAGGCTTAATTAAGCCATAATCTTTGCTTTGGGTCTTCTTTATCTGATATTGTCTTTGTTTCTTTAAACTTGAGGATTAAAACTCTGATTTTTTGGCTTAAGCATTAATCCCTTTACTATTAATTTCTTCACTGATACACTTTGTTTGGCTTGTTTACAGGTGGTTTTCTGTTATTGGAGGGTTTCTGTTAAACCCAGGATCGTGATCCCAATGATTTAAACTTAGATTTCAAGTCCTGCAGTTCCTTTTCTTCGTTGATTTTAAGCCACATAATCGTTAGTCTGGGCCGAAAATGTCACCTGACTGTGACTGTGGAAGCATACAGAACAACACCATAAAAATCCTGCAAAATACACAAACTCATTATAAATTCCTGCGGAATTTGGTTAAGACTGCTTTAGAGGATCATGAGGGTGGAGGAGCTGTGAGGAAGAACATGGATGCAACGGAAAAAGGGAGGAAAATCCTGGCAGATCAGCTTACCAGGTGAAAAATGGAGTTTGGGCGCGACAACGAACATGGACCGTTAGATCAGAACTATCAACGGTTGAGATCATTCGGTGAAACACTTGGGAGAAAAGATGGAGGCCAGTCGAATGGGGGTGACGCAACAAAACCGAATTCAAACCCTTCTAAGGAGAGGTGGTTCACTACAATCGCTCTGTCAGCATCTCCCTTAGTTTACCCCCACGTGGTTCTTTATTTTCTTGGCAATTTTATTTATCAATTTTGGAGAAAATTGATAAATAAATACATTCAGCAGCTTTTGATATGATAGATTGCATCTCCCGGCTTATATATTTAATTTCGAACCTTTATAATCAAAGTTTAACCCTTCGAACGTGTATTAGTGCCGACGCTCTGTTTTGACTGTACAATAACCCTGTGGCCCCGGGCCCACATATATATCAATGGTCCAATCAAATGTTCGTATCGTACCTGGCTATCCTCCGTGCACCTTTAGCCAACGACCACCATCCGATGACCCCTTCCCAGATCAACGGCTCTCGACAATATCGCTAGGCTTCCAACGTCAAACTTTAACGTGCGATGGCGCGCTTGGACGGCGGTTTTCCGGGGGTCCACCTCGCCACGTGTCGCTTACCCTATGGAATCGCTTGCATTCAGAAAATACTGCCTACCCCGCAAAAGCAGTGCGATATGGGCAACCCGCCTTTGTGAATCCACTCGTGGTTTCTGAACAGTGACCAACTCATGGTTGAGTTGGGTTCCGCTATTCCCTTTGGTTCTTTAACTTACGTCTAATCCTCGAGTCAGGTTCCGAAAGCAACAACTCGGTCTTGGGAGTTTTACTATTTAAACCGTGTTCGCGACCGTGGATCCTCTACACAGGCCTCGCCTGTGCGGGTTTAATTCACAGGGTTGTTCGGGTAAATTTTGAGAAAACAATAGACAGAGATATGTGGAATTTATACAGTAGTTCAATTATACATGCACAGAGCTCAATAACCTCGCAATCAAACAATTTCTTCACAATTAAGGACTCAAAACGACTCTATGGCAATGCGCACTGAAATTATTTAACTGGAAGCAATTGTGAACACACATATTTGATTGTAGAAATCTCTCCTCTCTTCTCCTTCCTCTTTTCTCCTCTGCTTTCAATACATCCGACGAATACAATTTATATACATCAATATGTGACTCTTTGGTTCCCCTGTGAGGACCGTTCTAGAAATTCAAAAGCCTAATTACAATTTATTCAAATAATTGAAATATGACAGATGTGTTAACTATTCGACTTCTACTAACCCTAACTGATCTAAACAATACAGTCAGCTGAGGTATTGACACCTAGCTGTTACAATTCGATGATTTTGAACCCCCCCTAGCCACAACATGTAGACAAACTCCTACATTGCTGGCTAGTGTCTAATGCCCCTGCATCAGACTCCCAAGGGAAATCTTCTTCACGGGATCCTGTCCATGAGCTCTTCCACTGATCTACCTATCTTCTGCAACATTCCTTCAGTTATCCAAGTGGCATCTTCCTCTGGCTTGTCCTTCCATTTGATCAAGTACTGAAAGTACTCCTGTCCTCTGGTCCTTTTGAACACTCTTTTGTCCAATATCTTCTCTGGTTGCAATGGTTGTGCTAGAGGTAGCTTCTCCTTCCACTCAATCTGTTCCTTGCCTACTGATATTTCTTCTGCACCATCATCTTCATACTTGTACAAATCTGCAATATTTAAAATGGGAGATATTCCAACATCAGGAGGTAATTCAATCTCATAAGCATTTGCAGAAAACTTTCTAAGTATCTTGCATGGCCCAATATTTTTGAACTTCAACTTGTTATACTTTTTCTTCGGGAACCTCTCCTTTCTCAGATGTGCCAAAACCTGATCTCCTACTTCGAAATGAACTTCTTTTCTACTCAAGTTTGCTCTGCTTTTGTATTTGATGTTGCTGCCTTGTAGTTGTTGTTTCACTTGTTCATGGATGGCCTAGATCTCTGAAGCAAATTCCTCACCATATGCACTCCTTAGCTCTGCCTTTCCCAAATTTCTTAACTCTGATATTCCTCTGGGGTGCATTACATAAACAATGTGGAATGGGCTCTGCCCTGTGCTTCTGTTTGGCGAGTCATTATATGCATACTCTGCCTGGGGCAAAATATGATCCCACTACTTGGGATGCTCTCCTGCAAGACTTCTCAACAAATTTCCCAGACTCCTATTCACTACCTCAGTTTGTCCATCAGTCTGGGGATGATAAGCTGAGATGAAACTCAGTTTGGTACCAAGTTTCTTCCACAGTGTCCTCCAAAAATGACCCACAAACCTGGTGTCTCTGTCTGAAACAATACTCTTGGGAAACCCATGCAATCTAACAACTTCTTTGAAAAACAAGTTAGCAACATGGGTGGCATCACTAGTTTTATAGCATGGAATAAAATGTGCCATTTTGGAGAATATTTCTACCACAACAAAGACTGCATCATTCCCTCTCTGAGTCTTGGGCAATCCTAGAACAAAATCCATACTCACCATGTCCCAAGGCCTGTCTGGAATAGGCAAGGGAGTGTACAATCCTGCATTCTGGCTCCTTCCTTTAGCATATTGACAAATTTTGCAATTCTTCACAAACTTGTACACTTCTTCTCTCATCTTGGGCCAGTAATAGAAGTGATTGAGCTGCTCATAAGTCTTATCAGTACCAAAGTGTCCAGCAAGTCCACCACTATGCTTCTCTTTGATCAAGTTTTCTCTCATGGAACATCTTGGTACACACAGTTGGCTTCTTCTGAATAACAAGTCCTCCTGCAGGAAATAATCCAGCCACTGGCTTCTATCTGTTAAAACAGGGTTACTACATGCCTCAAATGCTTCCTTAAAATTTGGATATGCTTTATACAATTCTTTGAGAAAATCAAATCCTACAACTTCAAAATTTGTTTCTTGAACAAGCATGTGCCTCCTACTCAAAGCATCAGCTACTTTATTGGCTTGGCCACTTATATGTTTCAAAACAAAATTAAAACCTTGGAGATAATCAACCCATTTAGCATGCTTATGTTTCAACTTGGGCTGCTGCACAATATACTGCAAAGCATGATTGTCAGAATATAATACAAATTCCCTGGACATCAAATAATGTCTCCACTTCTTCAGTGCCTGAACAATTGCATAGAATTCCTTCTCATAAGAGGAATACTTTCTTCTGGTGTCATTCAGCTTTTCACTGTAATATGCCACAGGCCTATCATCCTGACTCAACACAGCTCCAATGGCCTCTCCACTGGCATCACACTTTACTTGAAATGGTTTAGTAAATTCAGGCATAATCAAAACAGGCCTCTCTGTTATCTTTTGCTTCAAAACTTTAAAGTTTCTTTCTGCTTCAGCAGTCCACTTAAATGGTTGTTTGCTCTTCTTTATTGTCTCAATTGTGGGTGCATTGATCTTACTGAAGTTTCTTATAAACTTTCTGTAAAAACTAGCAAGTCCATGGAAACTTCTTACCTCAAAAACATTCCTGGGTGAAGGCCACTCCACAATCGCCTTGACCTTTTCTGGGTCCATTTTTAATCCTTCTACAGAAACAAAAAAACCGAAATACACCAAATCTTCCTTCATGAATGAGAATTTCTTCAAATTTATCAGCAGTTTCTCTTGGTGCAGCTTCTTCAAGACATGATTAAGATGCCTTAAATGTTCTTCTTTAGTTCTGCTGAAAACTAATATATCATCCAAATATACTATCACAAATTTACCAATGAATTCTTTCAGTACTTCATTCATAAGTCTCATAAAAGTACTAGGTGCATTTGACAACCCAAAAGGCATTACCATCCATTCATATAGTCCTTCATTTGTTTTAAAGGCAGTTTTCCACTCATCACCCTCTCTTATTCTAATCTGATGGTATCCACTCTTCAAATCTATCTTTGAGAAATATTTAGCACCACTCAAACAGTCCATTAAATCCTCAATTCTGGGCAAAGGGAATCTGTACCTAATTGTGATCTTATTGATTGCTCTGGAATCAGTACACATCCTCCAGCCTCCATCTTTCTTTGGGCTCAATACTGCTGGTACTGCACATGGACTCAAACTTTCTCTGATCAGCCCCTTGTCCACCAACTCTTGTACTTGTCTCCTGATTTCCTCATTTTCCTTGGGAGTCATTCTGTAGGCTGCCTTATTTGGCAGATTTGAACCAGGGATAAAATCTATCTGATGGCTGATCTTTCTCACAGGTGGCAGCTCATCAGGTAAATCATCCACAATAATGTCACAATAATCATCTAACATTTCTTGGATTTCTATTGGCAAATCAGAAATCTTTGTAGAAGTAAGAACTACTTTAGGTTTGCAAACTAAAGCAAAGCTTACCTCTTCTTCTTCTATCTGCTGCAGATATTCCTTCCCGCTCAACAACAAGGTCTTTGGATCAATCACTCTGCTGGATGGCTCTCCTTCTTCCATGGGTATCAATGTATGATGTACCCCATCCTTGAAGAACTTGTAAGTGTTCTTCTTGCCATCATGCACTGCTGCTCTATCAAACTTCCAAGGTCTACCCAGCAGTATATGACACACATCCATGGGCATTACATCACACATGACCTTATCTTTGTATTTTCCCATTTGCAGCTCTATCTCACATTGCTCTTTTACAACCAGCTGGTGCCCTTTGTGCAGCCAGGACACCCTGTAGGGAGTTGGATGCTCCCTTGTCTTCAACTTCAACTTCTCTATCACCTCAGTGGAAACCAGATTGTCTGTGCTGCCACTATCAATGACTAGTTGGCAGCACTTCCCTTGGACTTTGCATATGCTCCTAAACAAAGTCTTCCTTTGTGCAGGCTCAGTGACCTCTTTGGCTTGCTTCAACAGGACCTTATTTACCACCAAGGACTCTCCCCTCTCTGGAAGAATTTCTTCTTCAATTTCTGCCTCTTCTCCAGCCTGGGCAACAACAAAATTTCTTGGTCCAACACCCACATTCTCTGGACACTCATAGTGATTATGTCCCACTTGTTGACATCTATAACACCTCAACTCTCTACCTCTGCCTCTGTCTCTGCCTCCTCTTCCTTTTCCTCTGTAAGAACCCCTTCTTTCCCTTGCATCCTCCTCTGTAGATGCATTCTAAGGTGAGATACTATTAGCTCCATCCCTGGGTGTAGTAGGCTTTCCTCTACCCCCCTGACTTCCCTTTCCACGGAAAGTACCTCTCTTCTTGGTAGACTGTTTTCTTAGGAGTTTCTCCTCTGCTTTCAAGGCCATCTGGTAGGCCTCTTCCACTGTATTAGGAGACAGAAGACCTATCTCATCTTGGATCTCCAGTTTGAGACCATTCACATATCTGGCAGTCTTCTCTGGTGTGTCTTGGAATTGCCCAGCCCTTATACTTACTCTGTAGAATTCCTCTGTGTATTCTTTTACTATCAGCAACCTCTGTCTCAGGTTCTGCATTTGCTTATACAATGTCAGCTGATAATCACTAGGAAATAATTTACCTTTTAATTTAGCCATCATTCTGGTCCAGCTCTTGATAGGTTGCTTGCCAACTCTCCTCCTTTCTGCCTGCACTCCATCCCACCAAAGTGCAGCATGTCCTTTCAGCTTTGTCACCGCAAACTTGACCTTTTTGTCTTCACTTATTTCTTCATAATCGAAGCACTTATTCATTTCGTTTAGCCAGTCCACCAGCTCCTCTAGATTTAGTCCCCCTGCATAACTCGACACTTCAATTTTGGGCTTAACTGCAGACCCCAGAACAATTCTAAGGAGCCTCATGTCAGGAGGAATCTCAACATTTTCTTCAGCTTCTTTTGTTTCAGGTTCGTTGATGTCTTCAGGATCTCTGGTCTGTCTTCGCTCCATGGCATCCATTCTGGCCTCGACCCTCCGCAACATCCCCGACACCTCTGCGTTGGCAACAGGTCTCGTTCTGCCAACACCTCTACCAACTTGGATTGCCATGTCAGCTTTTGCAAAAACAACCTTAAAACAATGGCTCTCATACCACAAATGACGCAAAAAAACCGAATTCAGACCCTTCTAAGGAGAGGTGGTTCACTACAATCGCTCTGTCGACATCTCCCTTAGTTTACCCCCACGTGGTTCTTTATTTTCCTTGCAATTTTATTTATCAATTTTGGAGAAAATTGATAAATAAATACATTCAGTAGCTTTTGATATGATAGATTGCATCTCCCGGCTTATATATTTAATTCCGAACCTTTATAATCAAAGTTTAACCCTTCGAACGTGTATTAGTGCCGACGCTCTGTTTTGACTGTACAATAACCCTGTGGCCCCGGGCCCACATATATATCAATGGTCTAATCAAATTTTCGTATCGTACCTGGCTATCCTCCGTGCACCTTTAGCCAACGACCACCGTCCGATGACCCCTTCCCAGATCAACGGCTCTCAACAATATCGCTAGGCTTCCAATGTCGAACTTTAACGTGCGATGGCGCGCTTGGACGGCGGTTTTCCGGGGGTCCACTTCGCCACGTGTCGCTTACCCTATGGAATAGCTCGCATTTAGAAAATATCGCCTACCCCGCAAAAGTGGTGCGATATGGGAAACCCTCCTTTGTGAATCCACTCGTGGTTTCTGAACAGTGACCAACCCATGGTTGAGTCAGGTTCTGCTATTCCCTTTGGTTCTTTAAGTCACGTCTAATCCTCGGGTCAGGTTCCAAAAGCAACAACTCAGTCTCGGGAGTTTTACTATTTAAACCGTGTTCGTGACCGTGGATCCTCTACACAGGCCTTGCCTGCGCGGGTTTAATTCACAGAGTTGTTTGAGTAAATTTTGAGAAAACAATAGACAGAGATATGTGGAATTTATACAGTAGTTCAATTATACATGCACAGAGCTCAATCACCTCGCAATCAAACAATTTCTTCACAATTAAGGACTCAAAACGACTCTATGGCAATGCACACTGAAATTATTTAACTGGAAGCAATTCTGAACACAGAGATTTGATTGTAGAAATCTCTCCTCTCTTCTCCTTCCTCTTTTCTCCTCTGCTTTCAATACATCCGAGGAATACAATTTATATACATCAATATGTGACTCTTCGATTCCCCTGTGAGGACCATTCTAGAAATTCAAAAGCCTAATTACAATTTATTCAAATAATTGAAATATGACAGATGGGCTAACTATTCGACTTCTACTAACCCTAACTGATCTAAACAATACAGTCAGCTGAGGTATTGACACCTAGCTGTTACAATTCGATGATTTTGAACCCCCCCTAGCCACAACATGTGGACAAACTCCTACATTTCTAGCTAGTGTCTAATGCCCCTGCATCAGGGGGTGATATTAAATCGGGATCGTCCGATCTCAGAGATCGACGGCGGAGATTGCTCGTTGAAATATTTCGGGAACAAATTAAGTGAAAAGTGAAATGGGGGTAAGATTAAGTCAGGACCGTTCGATCTTCAGAGATCGACGGCTAGGATTGGATCAGGAACAACGTTGTGGGGGCAGTGGTATAGCGGAAAGATGACAGTGGTTTTCGCATTGCGTTTGAGGGGTAAGCGATATTGTAAAAAAAAAACGCAATTCCATACACTTGCTAACACCTATCCCTCCTAAAAGCGCTATTTCGCATAATTTTCCAGTGTTAAACCTCAGGCGCAAATTTTTTGGGAAACACAACGTCTGTCGTCGGATCAGAGGACCCAGATCCGACGGTGCAGATCGCACGCAACGGGAAAGTTGCATGGAAAGGGAAATAATGTAATACAGGTGGCAGCGCGTGAGTGGATAGGTATTTTATGAGGTGGGAGGTAGGTCCCAAAGGAGTCGGGTCTATCGGGTTAAATCTCGACTGTTGGATTGAATTATAAGACAGTTATGATTTGAATTGGGGATCACAAATCGGAGGAGAAAAGGGGGTGAAACCTGAGATTTGCACGATGCGACGGAGCGTTGTCCATCGGATCTGGGAGTAAGATCGACGGTCAAGACTTAATCGGAGAGGCAATGGCGAAGGGTTATGGGCGGAGTGTGACGAGATCTTAGCCATTGGTTCTTGTGGATTCGACGGCTAAGATTAAATCGGGAGGATTGACATCAGAGGAGAAAAAGGGAAAGGATAAAGGGAAACTACGATTGCTGATTTGCGATGGAGCGAGAGCCGTTGATCTGAAAACTAGATTGACAAGGGAGATTTAACGATGAAGAAAAAGGAGGAATGGCGTGTTTTGGAACAGGGAGAAATATGGGCCATTAGATCTGGGCATAGTAGATCAGATCAACGGTGGAGAATTGATCGCGAGATCGCATCGGCGGGAGGCAAATAACCATGAAAAACAAGCAAAACATGTTTTGCAATGCGATGAATACTTGCGATGCGATGAGCGCTTCGCGCCTGGTCACAGCGCGGGTCATATACAGAAAAGGGGCTGGGGCTTAAGGCCGAAAGGGGCTTAAGGCCTTTATAGAAAAATGAAGGTTTTAGGCCAAAATAAAGGTTTTTGAAGGGTTTTCGGGGGTTCCGATAGGTGAAATAAGAGTTTTTAAACCTAATGAAAGGAGAACATAAGGTTTAAAAAGGTATTTGGAGTGATTTAGAGGTTAAATGAAGGTTAATGGAGTGATTTTATGAAGGGTTTATGGAGGAAAATAAGGGTTAAAATGGAATTTGATAAGAGTGAAATGGAGGAGTGTAATGAGGGAACATGGAGCTCTTTAAACAATTTTCTCTTGGTAAAACAGCAGGTTCTTTAAGATTAATAGGGAAACAATAGTGAAGATTAACTCAAAGGGTAAAGATCTTCATAAGACTTTAAGAACTAACAATTTGGACATGAATTGTTTCTTAAAGGCTAAAAGAGATTTATCCACCATTTGTTATGACAAATTTTTATAGGTGGCTAACACTTCGAAAGCATTGGGAACCCATGGGGATTGAGTCATGGTGTTTGTTCGCATCTTGTGCTTTTGGTCTCTTGTGGTTTTTTGTGATTGATTTATGGATTTGTTTATGTCTAGCGTATGGCCATACCACCTTGTTGTGGCGTCATTTTGATATTGGTTCTCATGGTTTTCTTCTTGTTATTTCTCATTCTTTCCTTTTGTTCGAGAGTATTGGGAATTGGATGGGGAAAGAGGAAAGTAATGGAGCTCGGTGAGAGTTTTGTGGTACACAACAGGTAATGAAATACATAGATGAATCTTGGTGCATGAGTAGGTGCAGTGGAAGGTAAGAATATGACACTCGGTTGGATTGGTTGGGACCATTGTGGTAAATGGAAGGTGGCAGTACAGACATGAGAAAAGCAATAGAAATGGTAAATAAAATTGATATGAGGTGTTAGATGCCTTGGCTATGTTGGGAACTAGTGTTCTCAATGTCATGCACATTGTGCATGGATAAAGGAAGTTCTATTAACCTCGACCTTATGCTATTTGGTAATTATGATGTGATTTTGATTATGTTGGTGTTTATATATGTATACATGTATGTCGTGTCTAACAAGGTCGTCATGGATCATGGTTGTTTGATGCCAAATGTTTATATGTATATATGTGTTTATGTATGTCGTTGTCTGACATGATGATGATTTTTTTATGCTAATGATTATATATTTATGTATGTATGTATCTATGTCATTGTATGATAGGGTTGTCAGGGATCATTCTTCTGGAGCAATGATTGCTTATGCAGGTGAATGGAATGAAAAGCTTCTAGGTGATGAGGAATCAAGTGAAAGAGTATCCCTAACAGATATATGAGGTCAATATCATGTGGATATGAATTGATATTATATGCTTGTACTATGCCTATCTTTATGTTATGGACAAGTAATGCAGATGGGTACATCAACGAAGTGAAAGTGGTGTGATCTGTGACATCCTAGGATAATAATGGATAGTAGAAAGACAATAGAAGCAAGGTTTCTTGTGGAGTGAGTGTGTGGTCTATGGATGTGCAGTACAACTTTTGTGTATAGGTTATGCATGTTACGTATTAAGTGATTGTACCTATGGTGATGTGTATATGTGACATATCTAGTATTGTGTACATATGATGTTGTATGTATATTGTATATATATTGTGTTGTGTGTATATTGCTAATGTAGTGCTAGGTATAGATGGTGTTATGTACATGTTGGATATGTGGTGATGTATACATACTATAATGTGTACAAGTTTGATATGGGGTATTATGTGCATATGGTGTTGTTCACATGTTGGATATGCGGTGCTGTGTAGATATAGTGTCGTGTACCTGTTGTATATGAAGTCTTATGTACATATGGTGTTATGTGTGTGTTGTACATATGGTGCTATGTACATATGGTGTTGTGCGCATGATTGTACATGTGGTTTTGTGTACATGTTGTACATGTAGTGATGTGTGCAGATGGTGTCGTGTGCATGTTGTGCATGTGGCATTGTGTACATGTGGTGTTGTGTACATGTAGTGCATGTGGTGTTGTTTTCGTGTGGTATTGTGTACACATTGTACATGTGATGCGGTATACATTTGACATTGTGTACACATTGTGCAGGTGGTTCCATGTACATGTGATGATGTGTACACATTGTGTAGGTAGTGTTGTGTACAAGTGGTATTGTGTACATGTTGTGCATATGGTATTGGCATACATGTGGTATAGTTTGCATGTTGTACATGTTGTGTTGTGGGCATGCAGTATATGTATATGTATTGTTTTTTACACTGGGTGAAGGTGTACGTATTGTGTTGTGTCATACACCAGATGTAGGTGTATGTGTTGTATGTCGGCATGGGTGCGTGTATTTTGTAGTGTTGTACGCCATGTGTGGGTGTATGCATGTGATGTACATTGTGTGTATGTGTACGTGATTAAAGAAAAGAAAATGAACTGGATGCTCACCGAATGTTGCAACCAATCCAGTATGGGTACAAAAGAACAAAGGTAGAAGTAAAGACCGATGAAGGATAAGTATCAGTATTTTATTCCAGTCTTGTTATGCAGGTGATCTGCAATTTTGACTTATGACGGTTACATGTGATTTATGATTATCATTTATGGTGATTTCACGCGATTCATGGATTTAATTTATTATGGTTGCGTTTTGAGATAACCAGATGTGATATGTTTGTTCATGATGATTTGGTCAAAGAACTGATTTGACTTGTTGTCACAGGAAGTAAACAGGATTGCAAGTGTAACTTATTGACTAGCTATCAATGAGGTATGATTTGAGTTTATTTTAATTTTTTTTGAATCCAATGGAAGTTATGTGTTTGGTACATGAAGCACGAAAATGCCTGGTTGGGTGGTTGAAGCTGATTGCAAGCATTGGCATCAACAAAAAAAGGAATTGAAACTGGTAGTAGTATGATGGTAAAGCACTTCAAGAGCGAGGCCATTGTGGGACACTGGTACCCAATAGTTTCCATTGATTTCCATGAGCATACTACGACCGGTATCACGGTTTGAGGTAGGTATATGCATTGATTTTGAGGTAGGGATATGCCTTGGTTTTTGTATATTCTGATGCGAGGAAGCCTTGCGAAGGGATGGATCACCCGTGATAGGGGATTCTGAGGAGCTTGGAAGGTGAGTGATCATATGGAAGGGGATGACCGTATTGCCCGAGGGATTGTGTAATAGAGAAGGGAAGGTCAAGGATGGATTTGTTTTGGTCATTAGAATTTCTAGATGGAATTAGATGCACATTAGGAGTGTGCCTTGGAATAGTGAGTCGATAATTGTTCATTCAGGGTACAATAGCACAGGATTGTAGAGCTGGGCATTGATGCAGCTTTGGCTCTAACAGTGGATTATGGACTTCCTGGGAAGGAAGTGAATCTTGGTACTACCTTGAGGAACCTCTGGATTCCCTTGTTGCACACACATGCATTGTATCCTTTTATTTGTTGGTTGAGAAAATGTGCATATGTGTATATTATTGTAAATACTGTAATGAGTTTTATTATAAAGCTCCAATACATGGTATGATTGTTAGGATGGTTTTTTCTTTTGATCAGGTTATTCATTGTAAACACTACAACGAGTTGTGTTATAAAACGCCATGGGCAGTATGTTTTGTTTTCAGTGGTCTTACTAGTTTTTAGGTGTCATTGAACACCGAGGATGGTGTTCCCCCAAGGGGGAGGGTTTTGTAATAGACTCGGGCTAAAAGTTCATGTAATAAAAGTTAATAAAGGAAAAAAATAAGACCACGGGAAAGGGACACTTAATCCAAGCTGAATGTTGGGAAAAATATCCTAGTGGGCATCCCTAGATATGGAGTTATGGCTAAGGAAAAATGGAAAAGGAAATGGTTAAGGCATTAAAGAGGAAAAAGGTATTTTTGGCACATTTATTTACGAAAATAAAGGAAAATTGGAGAAAAGGAAGGTAAAAGGTCACAGATTGCATGTGAGGAGGAAAATGAAGGTAAATAATTGAAAATGAAGAAAATAGAGGCCTCATTGATAAAAAGGCTCATGAGGAATAGTTGGAAAGCTTTTGCTGGTTCAACCTTTTGTCAGTTCAATTTTGGATCTCTCTCATTATTCACTCTCTCTCTCTCTCTCACTCTTGGATAGAGTTTTCTTGGAGCAATTCAACATTGTGCCAAGGGGGATGAAAGCAAGCAAAGGAAGGAAAAGAAAGGAAAGGAAAGCAAGGATCAAGTAAGGAAGAGCAATATCTAATAGCTTCAGCAGGAATACTTGTAGGTAACATATTTCATGTGTGATTTCTTAGTTGGTTTTGACATGCATGGCTTATATGATTTCTGAGGGAGAAAGGGAGAGATTTCTGCAATAAAACTCTGTGGGTTACAATTGTTTCCAGTTATATGATTTCTAAGCTTGTTTTCCATTGGAGTGACTCGAATCCTTTTTTATGAAAGGATTGTTTAATTGCGAAGCAATTGAATTCTGTGTATATATATAATTCCTGAGTCGAGCCACTGTATCAACTCTGCACCCATCTGTCTGTCGTTTCTCTTCCATTTATCGAACACCCCGTTGAATCAATACCACCCGCAGGTGAGGTCTATGCAGAGGAAGTGTGGCCGTGAACGCTATTTAATTTGGTAGATTTCCTGCTTTATAAAGAAATAGAGGTGTTGCTTTCGAACCCGGAACCGTGGTCTAGACGCGAGTTAAATGAACAAAAAGAATAACGTAACCCCACGTGAACCCTGATTAAGCACTGTTCCAAAACCACAGTGGAAAAACGGAAGTGGGTTGCACATATCGCACCACTTTCGGGGAAGAAGCGGTATTTCCTGAGGGGGGAGCGATTCCATAGAGGAATCGACACGTGGCGAAGTGGACCGCGTAAAACCGCCTTTCCGTATTCTCATCGCACGTTAAAGTTAGTACGAGAACGCCGAGCGATATCAATGAGAGCCGTCGATCTGGCACAGAGTCATCAAACGGTGGTTTCACAACGAAGATGCATGGAGTTTAACCTAAGGTACGGGCGTACATTTGATTGGCTATTGATTGTGGAGGCGGGACCTAGAGCCAAGGTCTGTTTATGATTTATTTATTCGGAAAGCGTTGATTTTAATATAAGGTCCGAAGGTTTAAACATTGGTTATAAAGTGCGGGGATAATATATACATGCCGGGGATATAATATAAAGTTCAACATTGTGGATAGTATTACTTATCAAATTCTACGAATTTGATAATTAATAAAAAGAAATAGACCACGTGGAGAAAGCAGAGGAGCTGACAGAGCCACGATGGTTAACCATCTCTCCTCAGGGCTGACTTTCAGTTTTGTTGCGTTATTTGTGGTATCAGAGCGAAGTCTGAAGTTGTTTTTGCTGACATGGCAATCCGAGTTGGTAGAGGTGTTGGCAGAAGGAGACCTGTTGCCAACGCTGAGGTGTTGGGGATGTTGCAGAGGGTCGAGGCCATAATGGATGTCATAGAGCAAAGACAGACCAAATATCCTGAAGACATCAGCGAACCTGAAATAGAAGAAACAGAAGAAAATGTTGAAATTCCTCCTGACATGAGGCTCCTTAGAACTGTTCTGGGGTCTGCAGTTAAGCCCAGAATTGAAGTGTCAAGCTATGCAGGGGCACTGAATCCAGAGGAGCTGGTGGACTAGATAAATGAATTGAACAAGTGCTTCGATTATGAAGAAATAAGTGAAGATAAAAAGGTCAAGTTTGCAGTAAAAAAGATGAAAGGACATGCTGCACTTTGGTGGGACGGAGTGTAGGTAGAGAGGAGGAGAGTTGGCAAGCAACCTATTAAGACCAGGACCAGAATGATGTCTAAATTGAAAGGTAAATTCTTTCCTAGTGATTACCAGCTAACATTGTATAAGAAAATGCAGAACCTAAGACAGAGGTTGCTGACAGTAAAGGAATACACATAGGAATTCTACAGAGTGAGCATAAGGGCTAGGAAATTCCAAGACACACCTGAGAAGACTGCCAGATATGTGAATGGTCTCAAGCTGAAGATCCAAGATGAGATTGGTCTCCTGTCTCCTAAGACAATGGAAGAGGCCTACCAGATGGCCTTGAAAGCAGAGGAGAAACTCCTGAGGAAACAATCTGCCAAGAAGAGAGGTACTTTCCATGGAAAGGGAAGTCAGGGTGGTAGAGGAAAGCCTGCTACACCCAGGGATGGAGCTAATATTAGCTCACCTCAAAATTCATCTACAGAGGATGATGCAAGGGGAAGAAGGGGTTCTTACAGAGGAAAAGGGAGAGGAGGCAGAGATAGAGGCAGGGGTAGAGAATTGAGGTGCTATAGATGTCAGCAAGTGGGACACAAGCACTATGAATGTCCAGAGAATGTGGGTGCTGGTCCAAGGAATGCTGTTGTTGCCCAGGCTAGAGAAGAAGCGGAGATCGAAGAATAAATTCTTCCAGAGAGGGGAGAATCCTTGGTGGTGAATAAGGTCCTGTTGAAGAAAGCCAAAGAGGTCACTGAGCCTGCACAAAGGAAGACTTTGTTTAGGAGCATATGCAAAGTCCAAGGGAAGTGCTGCCATCTAGTCATTGATAGTGGCAGCACAGACAATCTGGTTTCCACTGAGGTAATAGAAAAGCTGAAGTTGAAGACAAGGGAGCATCCTACTCCCTACAGGGTGTCCTGGCTGCATAAAGGGCACCAGATGGTTGTGAAAGAACAATGTGAGATAGAGCTGCAAATGGGCAAATACAAAGATAAGGTCCTGTGTGATGTGATGCCCATGGATGTGTGTCATATACTACTGGGTAGACCTTGGCAGTTTGACAGAGCAGCAGTGCATGATGGCAAGAAGAACAGTTACAAGTTCTTCAAAGATGGGGTACATCATACATTGATACCCATGGAATAAGGAGAGCCATCCAAAAAAGTGATTGATCCAAAGACCTTGTTGCTGAGCGAGAAGGAATATCTGCAACAGATAGAAGAAGAAGAAGAGGTAAGATTTGCTTTAGTTTGCAAACCTAAGGTAGTTCTTACTTCTACAAAGATTTCTAATTTACCAGTAGAAATCCAAGAGATGTTAGATGATTACTGTGACATTGTTGTGGATGATTTACCTGATGAGCTGCCACCTATGAGAAAGATCAACCATCAAATAGATTTTATCCTTGGTTCAAATCTGCCAAATAAGGCAGCCTACAGAATGACTCCCAAGGAAAATGAGGAAATCAGGAGACAAGTACAGGAATTGGTGGACAAGGGACTAATCAGAGAAAGTTTGAGTCCATGTGCAGTACCAGCAGTATTGAGCCCAAAGAAAGATGGAGGCTGGAGGATGTGTACTGATTCCAGAGCAATCAATAAGATCACAATCAGGTACAGATTCCCTTTGCCCAGAATTGAGGACTTAATGGATTGTTTGAGTGGTGCTAAATATTTCTCAAAGATAGATTTAAAGAGTGGATATCATCGGATTAGAATAAGAGAGGGTGATGAGTGGAAAACTGCCTTTAAAACAAATGAAGGATTATATGAATGGGTGGTAATGCCTTTTGGGTTGTCAAATGCACCAAGCAATTTTATGAGACTTATGAATGAAGTATTGAAAGAATTCATTGGTAAATTTGTGATAGTGTATCTAGATGATATATTAGTTTTCAGCAGAACTAAAGAAGAACATTTAAGGCATCTTAATCATGTATTGAAGAAGCTGCACCAAGAGAAACTGCTTGTAAATCTGAAGAAATGCTCATTCATGAAGGAAGAGTTGGTGTATTTGGGGTTTGTTGTTTTTGCAGAAGGATTGAATATGGACCCAGAAAAGGTTAAGGCAATTGTGGAGTGGCCTTCACCCAGGAATGTCTTTGAGGTAAGAAGTTTCCATGGACTTGCTAGTTTTTACAGAAAGTTTATAAGAAACTTCAGTAAGATTAATGCATCCATAATTGAGACAATAAAGAACAGCAAACAACCATTTAAGTGGACTGCTGAAGCGGAAAGAAACTTTAAGGTTTTGAAGCAAAAGATAACTGAGAAGCCTGTTTTGATTCTGCCTGATTTTACAAAACCGTTTCAAATAAAATGTGATGCCAGTGGGGAGGCCATTGGAGCTGTGTTGAGTCAGGATAATAGGTCTGTGGCATATTTCAGTGAGAAGCTGAATGACACCAGAAGGAAGTATTCCTCTTATGAGAAGGAATTCTATGCAATTGGTCAGGCACTGAAGAAGTGGAGACATTACGTGATGTCCAGGGAATTTATATTATACTCTGACGATCATGATTTGCAGTATATTGTACAGCAGCCTAAGTTGAAACATAAGCATGCTAAATGGGTTGAGTATCTCCAAAGTTTTAATTTTGTTTTGAAACATATAAGTGGTCAAGCCAATAAAGTAGCTAATGCTTTGAGTAGGAGGCACATGCTTGTTCAAGAAACAAATTTTGAAATTGTAGGATTTGATTTTCTGAAAGAATTGTATAAAACAGATCCAGATTTTAAAGAAGCATTTGAGGCATGTAGTAACCCTATTTTAACAGATAGAAGCCAGTGGCTGGATTATTTCCTGCAAGAGGACTTGTTATTCAGAAGAAGCCAACTGTGTGTACCAAAATGTTCCATGAGAGAAAATTTGATCAAGGAGAAGCATAGTGGTGGACTTGCTGGACACTTTGGTACTGATAAAACTTATGAGCAGCTGAGTCATTTCTATTACTGGCATAAGATGAGAATAGAAGTGGATAAGTTTGTGAAGAATTGCAAAATCTGTCAGTATGCTAAAGGAAGAAGCCAGAATGCAGGATTGTACACTCCCTTGCCTATTTCAGACAGACCTTGGGACATGGTGAGTATGGATTTTGTTCTAGGATTGCCTAAGACTCAGAGAGGGAATGATGCAATCTTTATTGTAGTGGACATATTCTCCAAAATGGTACATTTTATTCCATGCTATAAAACTAGTGATGCCACCCATGTTTCCAACTTGTTCTTCAAAGAAGTTGTTAGATTGCATGGGTTGCCCAGGAGTATTGTTTTAGACAGAGATACCAGATTTGTGGGTCATTTTTGGAGGACATTGTGGAAGAAAATTGGTACCAAACTGAGTTTCAGCTCAGCTTATCATCCTTAGACTGATGGAAAAACCGAGGTAGTAAATAGGAGTTTGGGAAATTTGTTGAGAAGTCTTGCAGGAGAGCATCCCAAGCAGTGGGATCATATTTTGCCTCAGGCATAATATGCATATAATGACACACCGAACAGGAGCACAGGGCAGAGTCCATTTCATATTGTTTATGGAATGCACCCCAAAGGAATATTAGAGTTGAGAAATATGGGAAGAGCAGAGCTAAGAAGTGCATATGGTGAGGAATTTTCTTCAGAGATCCAGGCCATACATGAACAAGTGAAACAGCAACTACAAGGCAGCAGCATCAAATACAAAAACAGAGCAGACTTGAGTAGAAAGGAAGTTCATTTTGAAGTAGGAGATCAGGTTTTGGCACACTTGAGGAAGGAGAGATTCCCAAAGAAGCAGTACAACAAATTGAAGTTCAAAAAGATTGGGCCATGCAAGATACTTAGGAAGTTTTTTGCAAATGCTTATGAGATTGAATTGCCACCTGATGTTGGAATATCTCCCATTTTTTATGTTGCAGATTTGTACAAGTATGAATATGATGGTGCAGAAGAAAGAGCAGCAGACAAGGAACAGATTGATTGGAAAGAGCAGCTACCTCCAGCGCAACCATTGCAAGCAGAGAAGATATTGGACAAGAGTACTTTCAGTACTTGATCAAATGGAAAGATAAGCCAGAGGAAGATGCCACTTGGATGACTGAAGAAATGTTGCAGAAGATAGGCAGATCAGTGGGAGAACTCATGGACAGGAGCCCATGAAGAAGATTGCCCTCGGGAGTCTAATGCAGGGGCATTAGACACTAGCCAGCAATGTAGGATTTTTTCCCACATGTTGTGGCTAGGAGGGTTTGAAAACATTTGAATGGTTACAGCTAGGTGTCAATACCTTAACTGATTGTATTATTAGATCAGTTAGAGTTGTAGAAGTCGAATAGTTAGTCCATCTGTCATGTTTTTAGTTTTCGAATAATTGTAATTGGGCTCTTGAATTCCATAACGGTCCTCACAGAGGAACCGAAAGGACATCTGTTGATGTATAAATTGTATTCTCCAGAGGGAGAAGGGGAGAGATTTCTGCAATAAAACTCTGTGGGTTACAATTGTTTCCAGTTAAATGATTTCTAAGCTTGTTTTCCATTGGAGTGACTCGAATCCTTGTTTATGAAAGGATTGTTTAATTGCGAAGCAATTGAATTATATATATATATATATATATAATTCCTGAGTCGACCCATTGTATCGACTCCGCACCCATCTGTCTGTCGTTTCTCTTCCATTTATCGAACACCCTGTTGAATCAATACCACCCGCAGGCGAGGTCTATGCAAAGGAAGTGTGGCCGTGAACGCTGTTTAATTTGGTATATTTCCCGCTTTATAAATAAATAGAGGTGTTGCTTTCGAACCTGGAACCGTGGTCTAGATGCAAGTTAAATGAACAAAAAGAATAACGTAACCCCACATGAACCCTGATTAAGCACTGTTCCAAAACCACAGTGGAATTGCGGAAGTGGGTTGCCCATATCGCACCACTTTCGCGGAAGAAGCGGTATTTCCTGAGGGGGTAGCGATTCCATAGAGGAATCGACATGTGGCGAAGTGGACCACGCAAAACCGCCTTTCCGTATTCTCATCGCACGTTAAAGTTAGTACGAGGACACCGAGCTATATCGACGAGAGCTGTCGATCTGGCGCAGAGTCATCGGATAGTGGTTGCACAACGAAGATGCATGGAGTTTAACCTAAGGTACGAGCATACATTTGATTGGCTATTGATTGTGGAGGTGGGACCCAGAGCCAAGGTTTGTTTATGATTTATTTATTCGGAAAGCGTTGATTTTAATATAAGGTCCGAAGGTTTAAACATTGGTTATAAAGTGCGGGGATAATATATACATGCTGGGGATATAATATAAAGTTCAACATTGTGGATAGTATTATTTATCAAATTCTACGAATTTGATAATTAATAAAAAGAAATAGACCACGTGGAGAAAGCAGAGGAGCTGACAGAGCCACGACAGTTAACCATCTCTCCTCAGGGCTGACTTTCAGTTTTGTTGCGTCACCAACTGACTCCCGTCATTCTGTTACTGTCATTAAGGGCTCTCATAGCTGTATGTGATCCAAGAGTTTGGTCACCTCAAGGATCCCGCCCCTCTTTCTTTGGAGATCTAACTACAACTCCATATCACCCCACCTCTTCTCTAGAGGTGCATGAGCACTCATGGTGTAGTCACCATCATCCTCCTCATCAACCTGTGCTATACCAACCTTAAAGTCAGGCTTCTCATCTTTGCCCTTCTTCTTTAGAGGGCATAGCGTGGTGAAATGGCCCATTTACTCACATCTGAAGCATCTGACTTTCGAGAGGTCCTTTTTCTTCCGTCTATGTTGCCCTTTCTACCCTTTTGATGCGAGAGCCGCATATTCATCTTCTTCCTTCTTGACTTTGATCCCTTTACTGATGCTTCATGCCTTGGTCCAGCATTTTATTTCCTCCTATCGAAGAGCTGCCGACATCTCCTCCTAGCTAGGAAGAGAATCCTTGCCCAAAATTATTTGGAAAAAAGTTTCCTAGTCTTCAATGACTACATTCAGGGTAGTCCTAACCATAAATCCAACATTTGGTGTAGCCCCTACGAAATCTAGCTGATCTCAGATCCCTTTCAATCTAATGAGGAAGGGATCGATTTATTCTCCCTTCTGCATCTGAAACAATCTCATCTGACTCTCAAGAAACATATTCCACTGGATGGAAGATCCCTCGTACAATGTGATCAAGGCCTCCCACATTTCCCCTGTTGTGTTCTTCTCAACAATATGTGGGATCACATGATCCTTGACTATGTCCATGATTATGTGCTTAGCTTTCGCTTGAGCCTCCTTGTACTTCTTGAGAGGATCAAAATCAACCAGAACAACAACCGTCCTGAAGGCATAATCCTTGATGCGATGTTCATCCAAAAATTCCAGGATCCTGGCCTTCCAAATGAAAAAGTTGGATGCTCCATCCAACCTGTCCTGATCCCTCAGTCCACTCATGGCCATCTCTGCTCAACTGAATGTCGAACAAGTTCCTTTCTCCCTCTTATGATGCTGCCTCAACAAAACTCATATTTGGATTTATTTGGCGCTAGAAATTCTCTAAGGAACAATCTCCCTCTAAATCTCGATTTCCTTCATGGAAATCCTTTTGCCAACAAATGTCGAAGCACCCCTCTCTGGTCTCTCTTTGTTGTTGCTCAGCACTGGATCTATACTTATTGGCAATAAATCTGGCGAGGAAATGATTCCCTCTGCTTTTCTTCTGCTGAAATATACATTGTTCTGCACCAACAGAATCAGCGTCCCACTAGCAACTCTAGATAGAACCTGTACTGCACCTTCAGCCATGACACCATGAAAAATGAGACTCAATAGCCTCTACCCTGGCCCAAAAAAACACTGCACTACCTTCTATAGCTACAATTTCACCCTAGCAGGCTGATGTAGGCTTTGTGTGAGCCTTCCTTGGTGACTGCATCACCCTTCCTTTGCCTCTCTGGCTCAGGTGTGCATTGTCTCTCAGGACAAATGCTTTCCTGCAACATATTTTCCTCTGTCCTTTCACTGATGGCTTTAGCCCTCCTTGATCTGAAATTGTTATGATACCATGTGAAAAATTCTGAATATAACAACCATAAATCCTACTATAGTTAACTTATTTGCATTTCCTACTTGTGTTCTTCAATTAACAAGTTATTTACAGAATTATTCAGTAAACATTAATGCAAATATACTGCAGCCTACACCAATATATAGATCAAGTACTAAAAAATAAGATGAGACAATCACACAAGGGACACACTTAATTTTGGACTAAACATCCCCTGAAAAAACCAATGTGGGAAAAATGGTGCAACATATACGAGGGTTTTATTATTAAGTAGATTTTTTAATATAACTAGGGTACCAAATATGGCTCACCTAATAGAGAAAAATCTCGGCATAAGTACCTCTATTCGAAGATAGATAGTTTTGTTGATCCAACAACATAATGATTAAACCCCACAGGTGACTGCGCTATCCCCAGTGCTGCGTGGTAGCAACTACTCCCAGATCTGCACTGAGACTGTGTCACCCTCCTCGTGAGCCTTCATGGCTCAAAAATCGATATGTTGAATTGATGTCCGATTTGCCTCACAGAAACCCCAGTGGTACCTCTTCAATGACTGCGTCACCTCTATTAGGCTTTGTGTCACCCTCACAAGTGTTGCATTGTATCTCCTTGGTGCCTACCTCTTTGCAATGTATTCTCGGCCTTGGACTGAGGTCCCACTACTAAAATTCCCCTCTCTGCAGTAGAACTCACTCCAAAATTCTCAACAAACTGCGCCCCATAATTTCGAATTAGCTCAAGCCTTCCATTATACTTTTCCTATTGGGAGATCAAAAACCGTGATTAAATATTTAATCAACGAATAAGAATAAAACAGACTTGATCCTCGTCACTTAGAAGCTTCTCACCCATATTTATATTAATTCACTTTAATTATTTTAATTCCTAAGTTTTAACTTAGGCTCCATGAAAAATAATTAATTGTTTGAATAAAATGCACTCCGGGCAGAATTTCTCCAAACGATTTCCGTGTCTTGTAGATCTCATGTGTTTTAGCCTCTCCACAAAATTTCGTCGCTAGAGCACATTCAATGCTACCCAAAAATCAACATTTTGATCTTGGTTTTTAGATTTGGATATGCTACATGGATTTAAAAATCGGAGGTGGAGGTGGTCTCAAGTTTCATTCCCAAAGGCCTAGGAATCCCTTGACCGATTTTGGTGGGATACACGGCAAACCATGAGGGTCCACCTTTCAGCTATGCATGTCTAATCACAAAATATAATTCCACTTGGAAAGCTTCCAAAAGTTGTGGTAGACATTGATGGAGTGAAGGTATGCGCGAATTTCAAAGTAATACAAATTATGGATGATGCAGACCCCTACCCTGCACTGTTAGGATTGGATTGGGCCATTAATATGGGAGGCATCATCAACCTGAAGCGTAGAAGCATGATCTTTGAGAATGATGGTATGTGGGTGATAGTCCCACTAGACCCAACATAAGGGGAATGATATACAGAGCCCACACACGAAGGGATGATTTATACCATATTTACAAGCTGACTGCGCGGGACGAAGATTGGATCAACCCTACAGCTGATGGTATGTTGAATTGGGAGAAGGATAGCTCATGTTTCTCAGATTCAGATGGCGAGATGAAGAACTGATAGAAATGGTTGGACGATGTATCCGTATTGTGTTGCCTCAAACTCACGAAGAACTTCCAGTGCATCTCCTCAGAGGTAAGAAAATTGCCCTATTTTGATGGTTTTGGTAGTGTCAAATAATTTTTGGCAGCATTGGAAAAGGTCATCCTAGAGGAACGAAGGTTCTGGGCGGTTGATTTGGCTATGCACACGACTCCAACACGTTGGTGGGAGACGCATAAGGGAGCTTCCCAAGACTGGAAGGAATGTAGAAAAATGATGACACTACACTTTGAACCTCCAGCTACCCCACCAATTGAGATTTTCTATGGTCGGGGAGATCTGCGCAAGCACTTGGCCATGTGGATGGAGGTATGGGATGAAAATACCTGGAGCGAGTTGGTTCATAGGTTTATTCATTCATTGGGGCCAGTACCCACCACCTGGTATCTAGAAGCTGAGCTACACCGAGGCACTCACCATTGGACTATGATGACTGAGGATTTCCTGGAAACCTTTGGCTTGGTTGGGGGCTCAGAGAAATTGGATGAAGGCTACAATAAATAGATGCCCTTGTCTTTAACAAATCTCGACCCCGAAAGGAATGTGCTGCACTGGCTTGGGATGCGCAGATGCAAGACATTGTCAACTACAGGAAATTGTCAATAGAGGATGATGAAGATGACCCGAGGAATGTTAACATCCCTGAATCTGAAGGAGAGCGCACAGTTGCAAGGCCCACATTGGGGATGGTGGATGTCACTAAACCTTTAAAATTGAAGAAATTCAACATTGGGACAGAAGAGAAGCCTAAGTTGTTCAAAATTGGGGATTACTGGGATGATGATATAGTAGGAAAGATCGTGGAACTACTGACAGAGTATCAGGATCTGTTTCCTACAAATTTCTCTAAGCTCAAGGGAATTGTGGGGGACCTGGGTGTTATGAAGATCACATTGAAACCAGATGTGTGCCCTGTCAAGCAGCGTCCATAGCGCTTGAATCCCAAATATAAGCAGAAAGTAAAGGAGGAATTAGAAAAGATGGTGGCTGCGGGCATCATTGAACTTGTAGAACAGTTTGATTGGGTAAGCCCAATGATGGTTCAAGAGAAAAATACCAAAGGAGAGATAAGGATTTGTGTAGATCTGTGCAAGCTGAATGATGTCCGTTTTCATGACTGCTTCCCTACTCCGTTTTCTAATGAAATCCTAGATAATGTAGGAGGACAAGAAGCTTATTCATTTATTGATGGATTTTCGGGGTATCATTAGATCAAAATTGCGCCTGAAGACCGCAACAAGACCACCTTCGTGACTGAGTGGGGGTCTTTCCGGTATACTGTCATGCCATTCAGATTGAAAAATGCACCTGCGATCTTCTCACACGTGGTCATGCTAGTGTTCAAGGAATTCATACATAAATTCTTGGAGGTATATTTTGATGATTGAAATTTTTTTGGAATTGTAAAGAAACATGTGTCAAACCTGCGCATGATGCTTGACACTTGTAGGAAACACTATATTTCTCTCAACCTGAAGAAATGTATATTCTGCGTGCCTTTTGGAATTTTGTTAGGCTATATAGTATGTCAGCAAGGATTGATGGTAAACCCAACCAAGATTGTAGTTATCATCAACTTAGAGGTTCCTACTAGTGAGAAACAGCTGCACTCCATCCTAGGGTGCACTGATTATTACAGGAAGTTTATCAAAGGGTATGCTCTGATCACTGCACCGATGGAGAAGTTTCTAAAGAAATATGTCTCATTTTTTTGGGATGAATAATGGCAGAATAATTTTGAGCTACTAAAGGAGAAAATGGTCACTGCACCTATCTTGATATTCCCAGACTGGTCTAAGGTTTTTCATGTGCATGTGGATGCATCTGGCATAGCACTTGGGGTTTTTTTAGCACAACTAGGAGAAGGACACATTGATCACCCTGTTGCTTTTGCAAGTAGGAAGCTCTCTAGTGCAGAGCGAAACTATTAAATTACAGAAAGGGAAGGATTGGCCATGGTGTACGCTCTGCAAAAATATAGGCACTATCTACTATGAGGGCATTTAAAAATTTTCAATGACCATTCTGCTTTAAAATACCTTGCCAATAAGCCTATGTTGGGGGGGGGGGGGGGGATTTGCAGATGGTTGCTGCTCTTTCAGGAGTATGACTTTGAAATTATTGTGAAGCCTGGAAGACTAAATGTTGGACCTGATCATTTGTCACGAATCGAAAATGGGGAAGAACCAACCAGTCTGGAGGAGGGGTTACCCAATGCGCAACTCTTTGCTACCAAGGTGGTTGATGAGCCCTTCATTGATATTATTAATCTCCTGACCATGGGAACCACACCTACGGAATATTTAGTACAACAAAAGAAGGAGTTGGTTGCGCGTGCATCTGATTTTACCTTGATTGCAGAAAAATTGTATAAACTAGGGGAAAATGAAGTGTTGATATCATATGTGTTAGAACATGAAAGACAAGATATCTTGGTTGAGGCTCATGGAGGAGTGGCAGGAGGCCACTATGTTGGGCAAGCCACTGCACAGAAGGTGTTGCATGCTGGGTTATGGTGGCCCACACTACACAGTGATGCACATGCGTACTGCCGAGCCTGTTATGCATGTTAGAGGACAGGGAAGCCCTAGCGCAGAGATGAAATTCCCCTGCAAATGGCCTATATATATTTTTGGGCCAATCAACCCTCCATGGAAGAAGAATGGAGTGCGCTATATCATTACTGCAATTGATTATGTAACAAGATGGGCAAAGGCGAAGTCAGTTAAGGACTGTACCATAGATACTGCTACGCACTTCATCTTTGAACACATCTTGACCATATTTGAATTTCTGAAGATTTTGATGAGTGATAGAGGTGCACACTTCGTTAATGAAACAATTGAACCTTTGATAGAGGAATTTCAGATCCATCACCAAAAGAGTACCCCTTATCACCCACAGGAAAATGGTGCAGTAGAAGCTTTCAACAAAGTCTTGGAGAACATGCTCACAAAGATCTATAATGCTGAGAAGAATGATTGGGACGTGCGCATCCCTTCTGTGTTATGGGATTATAGGACCACATGTAAGAAGTTGACGGGGAAAACGCCTTTTAGGATGGTCTATGGGCAGGAAGTAATCATGATGATGGAATATATTGTCCCAAGTCTGCACATCGCAAATTTCACTAATATGGCCAATTATGACATTATGGAGGAACGGTTGGTGCAACTCGTTGCCTTAGAATAAGATTGGTCCATTGCTAACTTTCATCAGCAAGTATAGAAGGCATGCGAAAAATCCTGGCATGACAAGCACATCAGGCAGAAGTTGTTCAAGGAGGAATACTTGGTCTTGTTATACGATATTCAATTTGCGTGCCAACTAGGGAAGTTCAAAAAGCATCGGTTAGGAACATATATTGTGAAGGAGATCCCTTATGGCAATGCGGTGCACTTGGCCACACTGTGCGGTGAGAATCTTCTCGGGTATTTCAATAGTAGCTGTCTGAAGCCATATAGATATAATCCAGTGCCAACCAAATGACTATATGGCCGGAGCATCATAGTCAAAGGGTTTGCGCGAAACACAGAGGGAAGGCGCATACAGGTGCGCCAGAAGTGCAGGGGTGATGCACAAAGGAGGAAACTAGCCATTGGAATAATGAAACTGGGTGAAAAAAGGGTTTTTACTGTTGGATGGAGTGGTTTTTTCACATTTAATGAGGCGATCTTGTAGGATTTTTTACCATTTTCTTGAAGGTTGACAATCTGACCGTTTTTACCATGGATGGCTTATAAAAGGGAGGGCGCGAGTCACAATTGGTTCCTTTTATTTCTGAATATTTTGCGCCTTGATATTATCCATGATTTCTTCTATATCGCTGTCTGTAAGTCCTATATTTCTGGTCGAGAATCTCCATCTGAGATCAGTAATCCAAAGTTTATCTTCCAACCAAGAATGATAGCCACCAACCCTACAGAGGAGCACTTTGTGCCCCTCACTGCATCAACTGAGATGGGATCAGATGATGTTCAAGAGGTGATCCCTGAGGAAGAAGAAGTCATGTCCATGCCGGCTAAGGGAAAAGGGAAGATGTCAAAGTGGTCTTCCTTGAATTCGCGCACCTCTCCTCAGAATGTAACGTCCCTACGTTAGGCCACTAAGGATCGGCCCCCCATCGGCGATCCATCAAAGCAACCAATGAGTGCCACAGAGGAGGCCATGTTTGTTGAACCCATATCTTGGCGGCTTCCATATGTCAAACCGTGCAAGCCCTCTGCGCACGCACCAAAGAATGTGGATACAGTCCGAGAATACTTATAGATGCCATTGATTCATGAGGATGTTCCCCTTGTTTGAGATGTTCGACAAATCCCGCAGATTAATTTTGATTACCATGACTTGGAAAATGAAGAAATTTTCTGTGAGCTCGCGCTGGAGAATTATTTGGAACGAGTGCTCTATGAAGAGGTGCCGAAGGTTGAGCCAATACCTTTGGCGCACGGGCTAAACAATGACGGAATCCTAAATCTGCTAAGGATTCTGCATTTTGGAAGGTACCCAATCACCAGCATCTGCGTGCGCCAACTACTAGCCTTAGTCCATGAGGGTTGCCTGTGGATTCAGGGGATAATTCCGATAGACACTACACTAATCCATCAGATCACCAGCCTGCCCAAAAAGGGTCCTCATCCGATGACGGGATTCAGAAAAAGTAATGAGCTTAAGGTGGTGACGGATGTCAAAACGAAATAGAAGGTGGGGAGGGAGAGGAGGGGATTCCTGGTTCAAACCATCGCTGATCTGGGAGTGCACCTGGGCACTCTAATCCTCGGATGAAAATTAATGAGAAAATTTCGACCAAAGACGATCCCGACACACATCATTGCATTGGCAAGGCAATGCGAGAATGGGGTCAGTTATAAATGGTCCCAGGTTTCTTGTGAAGAATTTTTGGATAATGTGCGTGAGGCGCAAGTGCTTGGTAAGAAGTTTTGCTACTCATAGCTACTGTTACTAATTACGCTGGTAGCATGGGAGACTTCTTCAGATGTAGTCCTCCCAGAGATAGAGTTGGGCATATGCGAAGGGGCGCGCCACACTAATCTGTGGGATTCCCCTGATCTCTAGCGTGTCCAGGAGAATAAGATATTCTAGATACTTTTTGAAGGCGCGCTGGTTGCTGCCATCCATTCCCAACCCAGACCCTCGCCAGAAGTGTACAAAAATTACAATAGCATTGCTGAATTCCAGGTGACCATGCATAATGTGTAGATTAGGGCACGCAAGGACCCCGCATGGTATATATTGTCATTCATGGTAACGGAAGCAAAATTTGACCAGGTCATGGTGACGTAGCCAAACGCTTGGAAACTCGAGCTTGGCTCCACCCATCCCATTATGCCATCCACATCAGGCAAAGAGATAGCTTCGAAGGACAACCGAGTTGCGCACTGAGACAGGCGCTGAGAAGATTGACGACAAAGACACTGAGGCCAAAGCAGAGAAGGAGCTGGAAACAGAGAAAGATAAAGAACAAGATCCAGGAGGTGAGCAGGATGTGGACCCCGGAGGTTTAGATGGGCTAAACAGGGATGGTGTCGAATCTGCGTGCAACACCAAGAGAGGCACAAAAACTTCGAAAGGACCACGCAAAAAGTAAAAGGGGTCCAAGGTTGGAGGGGAATAAGAGGTCAATATGAAGGAAGAGGACTTCGACAAGATCACAGACACAGTTTCTTCTATGTCTAAGGACAGATGGACTATTATGGAAGAGTAGTACAAGGCTGTGGTGGAGGCCTTTCAATCGGGATTGCAAGTGTTACAGTTGAAGACGAACACTTTACAAGCAAGTGTGGATAAAACGAGGTTGGTTCAAGTGAGCCTACCAACAACCACAATCATCACAGCGTCTAAGAGAATAATATGCCCCTTCCCGGGCGCATCCGTGACCCTGGAACAACCAGAGATGTGCGCGTAGGTGAAAACCTACCCTGAGGTAGGCATTTACCTCGCAAAGTTGCCCAATGGAAAGTTGCACACTCTCCACATCTTTATTTCCACTGAGTTGCATATCATGGAGGCGTGTGCATAGAAAAAACTAAGTGAAGCTGAGCAGACTGCAGCCACGAAGACAACATAATCAATCTAGGCTCAAACATTATAGCAGGCGGTCGTAGCTCAGCACACGGAATTAGAAAACCTGATCGAGATATTGTGCGGCGAAATTCCAGAAGTGGCCATCCCGACCTCCACCGAGCCGCTAACGAATATTGAAATCTTAGTCGTCATGCTCAAAGCTTACAGATCAGAGATCCAGATGATGAAGGAAGACTTTGAGCAGTAATTGTTGCATTGGAGGCTAAGCTGTAGCCCAAGACTCGTTCGGAGGTGAGTGCGTAACAGGTCGCCCTAGTTAAAAATGCATTTGCTAGCATTTACGCGAACGTTGACAAGGAGTTAGAGCTTCTGGAGGCTGCCATGGGAATGTGGACCTCTGTGCAAATAGATCTACTTGTAAAAAATATTACTCAGGAGTTGCGCGCCAAAGAACAGGAGTTCGATGACCTATAGGAGACCTTGCCCACGTTCATTCCTGCCCAGCGCATGGCCCACCTTCGGACCAGTCAGGCGCTGCGAGATGAGGTCGAGGAGCTTCGTCGAAAGAAGTAGATTGTCATTGATCACATGAATTCGTGGGTAGATGAGGAAATGAAGTTGTCTCAGGACCTGGATGCTGCAGTAAGGAACCTCAATCAGACCTTGTAGAGTGTCACTTTGGCCACAGAAGGGCAAACTTTGGAGAGGCTAGTAGATACCGTGCAGAGCGCAACAGACCAGAGTGCAGGCGACTTGACACCCTTTACCGCTGCTATTGAAGAACTCTAGAACAAGATGAAGAACCTAATACCACTATAAATCAGGATGAGTCACAAGATGTGTTGGGGGCTTGTTGGATCGGGGTCCCCTAAGTCCGAGATTTGAAGACCATTTTGATATATTTTTGTAATATATTTTGTAAGTTTAGTCATGCGCAACACAAGTCAAGGGGCTTTGGGGTGGGTCAAATCCCCTCATGAGCTGTAATGGGTAAAAAGGGTAGAATAAGGGGCCGCAAACCATGGTTTGCAGACCCTAGATTAGCGCAAACTATCAAAATAAATAGGAGTCTAGATCATGTCAAATAATTAAAATTTTGGATACAAATTAATGATTGATGATGGATATAGCTGTGTTGTGATATTTTGTGCAGATTTGTCTGGGTAAAAGGCTCTTGCTGGCTGTGTGCGCAGAGACCTTAATCCCGATGTGTGCGGACACCGCTGGCTGTGTGCGCGGGTGAACTGACAAGTTTTGTATGAAGGATTTGAACTGTGATGAATAAAGAAGTGTTGTTGCTGACATCTAAGTCAGAAATGCATCTATTGTTTATGTTATAATCACTTCGGCATATTATTTCTGATTCATGTATTGTCTGTGCTTAGATTAGTTGTGAAATTTCTTTTGGGTTTAGATGAATGGTTAGTGAATGGATATAATTCTATTGGGCGTTAATACTATCTGGTAAGAGCTATTTCGTGGATTATAGACTTTTTTTTAGCTTACACGTCAGATATTCTGCATAATTGACATAAATATGGCTATTATGGGTTTCTTGGTTAGGGCTTCTGTGTGGAGGTCTGTTCATGGTTGTTTTGGATCTAAAGGCACCCACATCATTTAAATCTCTCTCAGGGTGTGGAAACATGGTTCCAACACCCCCCCATACTGCTTCGGGTGAGACTTTGACTTGCGCAAGAAGGTCACTTCTGAGAGGGCCAGTAGTAAGAGGGTTTTGTTGGTTAACCTCAAATTCAAACCTGGGTCAGGACCCCTCAAGCCAACACCTCTTTGTGAGGGTTCTAGGCATTGTAATTTCAAATTTATTTTTGACTTAGTCTCCAAATATTTTGTTCATGACAAGTCACCCTATTTAGTGGAGTTGAAGGAGCATAGATATAGAGATCCTTATCTATAAATTGAATTCTCTCTGCCCTTAGTAAACCACGTTGTGAAAATGTGAGATCATTAATTACATAATAAGAACTTCATTTGGTGCAAACATTTTGTGTATAATTTGTGAGTTTGATTTTCTATTATTTCTCTCCCTGGCTATTGTAACAATTGTTGTGCTTTAATAATATATTTTCTTGTTTTTGTCTAAATTACGCAAATTTATTGGGTTGGTCCATTAAAGGGATACTTAGTCATGTGGAGAAGAAGGGTTAGGGTGCTAGGCCACACCTTCTTCTTATCGAACTAGGGTTATAAAAATATAATTTTTGGACAAACCCTTATCAAGGGTTTCTCCTTAAAGAATTATATCTCACCTAGCTTCATTGTTGTTTCATTGGTTGGAGGTATTCCAAAAAGGGAATCTCTTCTAGTTGAATTTGGGCATTAGTGAAAGTCTTAGACAAGAGGGGGGTTACTAGCACAAGCACTCTGTTGAGATTCAACAAGATGATGAGCTTAGTGAAAAGAGTCGCCTTCACTAAGTGGGCCCACAGGCTATTTTTGGCGGAAGTCTATTTTTAGACATGGTGATCATATTTCAGAAGTTGCAGGATGCTATTTGTGGATGGTTGATCAAGTTGGAAAAATAGATGAAATTCTATTTTTAGAATATTGGGCGAAGTCTATTTATAGATCATCAATCTAAAAATAGATGCATGTCGATTATTATTAGCTCTTAATAATAATCGGACTCTAAACAACAACTTATTCTCTTGGAGCACTTCAGTTCAGTGCACAGATGTGGCACATCAGCTGACAGAAGGAATTACGCAATTCCTAAGGGTTTATTGGAGCTAATGCATGGAGGACTCAGTTAGAACTCAAGTGGCAGAGTTATGACATAGTTGGAAGAAGTAGTTATGGAGTTGTATTTAGTTTAACTCAGTTAGACTCAGTCGAGCTAATTGTATCTAGTCTAACTGATTGATACACTAGTGAGAGTGGAGTGAATTTATTAGTTAATTAATTCAAAAATAAAAACTCATTAATCAACTGAACAATACAACAGTTAGCTACGGTGCATGGCAGTTTCAGTGGAGACCAGTGGAGAGATAGGTGAAAGGGCAAGATAGACTATCTGTTGTGACTATAGTGATGCATTGATTGCATCACACACACATTGGAGTTGCCAATGAGGATTACGCAGTCAAGGCAAGAGTAATTCGAATTCATTCAGAGCTATTCTTTAGCAGGGATTACGCAGTGGAGGCAGGCTAGCAGGAGGAAAATATCGGTGCATGGATTTGCAAGATTGTTCCTGATTAGTGTATGACGATTGTACTGTACTGAGAGCTTGATAAGATTTGTATGAGGATTGTCATATGATTCCATGATACATAATATATAGTTTGGGTTTTCAACTTTAGGCTTTCCCGGTTAAAAACTGTGTTATGTGCGATTGTTTTTATTTATGCTTTACATGTGTGTGCAATTAAATTTTCCGCAAAAGATTAACAAGTGGAATAGATTCATTATATTGCATAAAGTTAAATAGTGTGAGATTAGGTGGATCTAGGACATATGAATTCTTAGTGCATATAATTTCTACATGGTATCAGAGCATTTTTGATTGAAGATTGCAATTGTAAAGTGAGTTTGTGGTGGTGGACAATTCGAATTTTCTACAGAAGATTCTTGGTGCAGAAGTTGAGTATACATTGAAATGTATTTTAACGGGTTGCGATTGGAGTATGCTCTTGATGGGAGCTCAAATTACATAGCCTGGAAGGACAGGATGGAGGCAGTTCTGGAGGATAATGGACTGAAGGAGTTCATCGATAGCAATGTTCCTAAGCCGGGATATAGCAATGCTGCATTACTTGATGCATGGAAAAAGAAGATAGCAAAGACGAGAAGGATTCCGTTGGAAGGTGTGAAGGACCATATTGTGTCTATCCTTCACGGGAAAGCCACTCCATTCTTAATTTGGGAGGCTTTGACAGACTTTTTCCAAGCAGAAGTGACCAGAGGAAGTTGGCGCTTAAAGACAAGCTCAGAAAAATAAAAATGGATAAAGGCGACAGTATTCCAAAATACCTCACGAAGTTTGTCCACTGCAAGGATGAACTGGAAAGTGTGGGGGTTACTGTTGATGAAGAATACTTGGTGAGCTTGGCTCTCCTTGGGCTTCCGAAGAGTTGGCATAGCTACGAAGGCTCTGTCAATGGACGGGAGAAACCACTGGGATTGGATCGACTTTGGTTGGATCTTGTGCAGGTGGAGATAAGGCAGGGTACCAGGGATGGATCTTCATTGAAGAATGAAGATGAAGAGAATTGTGCTTTGGCTGCGAAAGAAAGGAAAGGGAAGGGGAAGAAACATCATTCAAAATCCAATGCTAAAGGCAAGAAGCAAGATTTTTCCAAAGTGAAGTGTTTTCACTGTCACGAACATGGACATTTCGCCACTAACTGTCCACAGAAGAAGAAGAACAAGAAGGCCGCTGGATCTGCAGCTAGAGAGGCGTTAGCCTCGGAATTTGAACTTGATTTCTCCTTGATCACATGCTTGGTTACAAGCCGTATGGGATTAGTGTGGTATCTTGATAGTGGTGCGTCTTTCCATATGACGGGAGACAAAGAGTTGTTTAGTGACTTGGAGGAGAACGACCTCCAGATGCATATAGAGATGGGCGACAATGGTCGGCACAGTGTGACTAGCATTGGGACCATTAACTTTGAGAGGGATTCTAGTAATCCATTCTTGTTGAAGAATGTTATGCATGTTCCAGGTCTTAAGAAGAACTTGGTCTCAGTCGCAATGCTGGAAGACAAGGGTTATGATGTTGTTTTCAGTGAGGGAAAAGCCTTCCTTCGACATAAAACAACGGGTCAAACCAAGAAGATAGGGGTTCGAATTAAGAATCTCTACAAGGCTGGAGGTAGATGGCTGCGCTGCAATGGTGGGCAAAGCAGAAGAAGTGGTGAGCCGGGATGAGGGCGAATTATGGCACAGGAGATTGGGCCATCTTCACCATGGCACTTTGAAGATTTTGCAGTAGATTTCTACTGGACTTCCCAAGGGTACTCTTGTGTAGTCAAATCAGTGCAAGGGATGTACTATGGGTAAGTTTGTGAAGACCACCTTTCATGAGAAGGAGAACCGTGCTTCGGTGATCCTGGAGAGAATTCACACAGACGTGTGTGGACCTTTCTCGATTGCTTCAACAACAAAACACAGGTATTATGTTATTTTTGTTGATGAATATTCTCATAGATGTTGGATCTTCTTCATGCAGAAGAAGAGTGAAACATTCTCAAAGTTCTGTGAGTTTAAAGCATTGGTGGAGAAGGATTCGGGGAAGCAAGTGAAGGCTCTACGGAGCGATAATGGTGGTGAATATATATCGAACGAATTCAAAGACTTCGTAGCAAAGAAGGAATTCGAAGAGAACTCATAGCGCCTCATAACCCACAACAGACTGGGGTCGCCAGAGAGAAAGAAGCCGTAACAATCATGGGTGTTTCACAAGCGATGTTGCATGACTAGGGCCTACCGATGCACTTCGTGCGTGCTGCAACATCGCAGCTATGTGCAAACCGTTGTCCTCATAGAGTACTTGGCATGAGTACACTAGAAGAAGCTTTTATTGCAAGAAGCCCAATATTTCTCATTTGAAGATTTTTGGCTCACTCCGTTTACATTCAAGTGTGACAGAGGACACTGGGAAGAAGCCGGAGTCGATCGCAGAGGTACATTTGTGGGGGTGAAGCACAGAACACCCCATAATTATCATGTGTATTTTCCAAACATTCGAATGACTATGGTGCGACGAGATATAAAATTCAATGAGGTGAAAGCCATGAAGTTGTCGCTTGAGAGGGAGCTACACTTGCATGCAGAGGAGGAACTTCTTGTTCCCAAAGATAAGCCT
>CM076575.1:1458422110-1458473216 GCA_034641835.2 Pinus albicaulis | reverse complement strand
AGAATAGCGTAATTCCTTCAGTCATCTCCTGTGCCACATCTGTGCACTTAACTGAAGTTCTCCAAGAGAATAAGATAACGTTTATAGTCCAAATATTATTAAGAGCTAATAATATATGACATATCTATTTTTAGACTGGAAATCTAAAAATAGATTCCGCCCAGTATGTCTAAAAATAGAAGTCCATATATTTTTCCAAACTGACCAACCATCCACAAATAGCATCTTGCAACTCATAGAATATGATCGTCATGTCTAAAAATAGACTTGCGCCAAAAATAGCCTGCGGGCCCACTTAGTGAAGGCAACTTTTTTCACTAAGCTCATCATCTTGTTGTAATCTCAACAAAACCTCTAACCCTTGTAAGTTAAACCCTTCTTGGTTGGATGATGCCTCCCTGTTATCTCTTCTCAAATCAATCTAGTCCCATCTTTCCCCTAACTCCTTGGAAGCTCCTTCCCTTCAATTCCAAAAAAATATCAAAAGGGCCAAGGAAATAATTTGTGACTAGGCCGTGAAAATGTGGGAGGAATCCTCTAAAATCTTATCGGAAATTGAATCCAAAATTCTATCTCTTTGGAACCAACTCTCCTTTCCAGATGCTCAGACTGACCTCCATGATAAAATCTTTGTGCTCGAAAAATATTGGAAGGTGATTCTTCTTAACTAAGTGAAAAAATTTTCTTAAAGAGTTGAAACATTTGGCTCTATAGAAGGAAGTACAATACCAAATACTTATAAAAAGTGGTGAACCATAGAAAAACCATAAATACCATTGGGGGTACCATGGGTCCCTCTGGTGCTTTTGCTACCTGTTTCTCTGATATAGCTAGAGAAGGTTGTGCATATTTCAAAGATATTTTCCAATAGGAAAGCATAGTCACAATTGAGTATGTTCTTTAAGTATCCAAACATTTCCCTCGTTTAGTTGAAGAGGAAAATAATGATATGCTAATGGAAAAGGTTTCAAAGAAGGAGCTAGAAAATGTTCTTCGCAGTCTCCAAAAGGACACGAGCCTTGGACCAGATGGGCTTCCTATTCAGTTCTATATCAAGTTCTTGGACTTCATAGGTGCTGATCTTATCTTTTTCATTGAATAATCTCATACATTTGGCTAGATGTTGGGAACCTTCAACTCCACCTTCCTTGCTCTTATCCCTAAATTTGACAACGCTGCTTCTTTTAATCATTTTCAACTTATTTACCTTTGCAACACCATCTACAAGATCATCAAAAAAATTATTTCACTATGCCTGAATCATATCCTCTCCCATAATATCTCCTTCAAACAATTTAGTTTCCTTTCAGATAGACAGATACATGGCACCATTATCAAAATCTGGATCAGGGACAAAAATTAGCTCAAAAATGAAAGTGCTCAAAATTGTACCAAACCAGAATGACAGTGACCGACCTGTCGCCAGAAATCCAATGCAACTCGTTTTGTCGAAAATCGAGTTCGGATGAAGGAGTTATGGTCTGCTAATCGCTGTTCGAAACACACAAATTAAAAAAAACAATATTGCAGAATAGGTACAGGCTGATGACATGGAAATCCAGTCAGCATGCAAATAATCTTCTTCAGTTTTAGCCCAATGGGACTGTGATAAGTGTCACTGCGGGATTCGCTAGTTTGGTTTGTGAAGGTAAAATTTGCCCAAAGTCCTCCAAGGTTGAATGTGGGTTCATGATGAATTCATGTGATAGAATTATTTTAAGTTATTAAGGTTGGAGTATATATATATATATATATATATATATATATATATATATATATATATATATATATATATATATATATATATATATATATATATATATATATATATATATATATATATATATATATATATATATATATATATATATTATTTTATTAATTTAATTCCAAAACTTATATATATTTCAAATTCCACATATATAATTTAAATATCCAAAGTTCATTTAAAGGTTTGGTTATACGTATTAAACATTGGCTTAATTCAAAGGTTTGGCATATAACTAAAGTCAAAGGTTTATATACGATGGCATATCAACATTACAAAGGTTTGGGTATGTTTATATGGAGACATTAAACCATAGTTCATGGCATTAAGCCATAGTCCCATATAACCCATAGTTCGTAGGCGCATATTATTTAATGGTTGCAAAAATGTATGAGGGGTGAGGTCGGGGTTTGACCCCATGACTCCCCCACTCCACTCCAACGTTTAACCGATATCCCAAAGCTATGTTACTTGTTTAGGAATGCACACAACTAATACTTGAAGGCCATGCAGACTTCAGATGGTGGAGGAACGGAGCGAGCCAACCCTCCTCCTCATAAAACTGTGCCATAAGACCTCAGCACAAGCGCCCAGGTTAATCACGCTTAGTGCACAATTATTACTGCCTAATATGTAGTTAAGGATTAATTAATATGCATTTATGTTGGTGGAATTTATGGTGGAATCCCCAAATTTAGTGCTACTTCCAGATTTGCCGGAGTTATTTGGCATTTTTCCAGATCTAGAGGCAAAATCTAGGGGAAAATTTAATGAGGCCTATCTCGAGAAATGTTCGACCAATTTTTGCTCAGGAATAGTCATTCCTAGTAGATTGGCATGCTATGATTCCATTGGAACAACTTGCAGAGGCAATGGAGAAAATATACAGGTTTTTTTGGTTGCTTGAATAATTTTGAAGCCTAGGGTGACTAGGAGGGAAGGCCATGCCCATATCAGTTGAAGGGAAAATGGAGTGAATGAACAATAATTTTTAGATGTATTTGATGTTCCGAACACAGTGGTACAATTTTCAAAGGTGTTGGAGCACATATGAAGGTGAATTTTCACTTTGGAGATTAAACCCATGGCCACTAAGATGGGGGGTTAAGCCTAGATCAACTGGTAACCAAATTCAGATATTGAATAATCATTTTTGGGGTTCTAATGTCTTGTCTTCTGAATCCAATGGAGTAGTCAGAAAATCCATTGGAGCATCACAAATGCTTTTAATCAGACATTTGACTCATAATCCCAAGGGGGCTAGCTAGTTAAAGCAGGTCCATGGAGATGTAGCTTAGGAGGGGTGAACTCCATTATCATCCATTGTGTTATGTGATTGTTGTGAGTTATTTTTCTGCATTTCATTTGCTGTATATGAGTTTTAAGAAGCTAATTAACTCATAATTTGATCATCAAAGACACATAAAACTTGACATAAATCCCTTCACATGTGGTTAACATGAGACGATCCTTAAACACATTTTTAATACTGATGAGGGAGCTAGCATAGAAATAACTAGTTTTCCTGAACACAGATCACACCATTGGTCTTGCTCAGGAGGCCCTTTACTCGATCCATATCATTAGCCAAAAAGCCCTTGTTCTCAATGTTGATCTCTTAAAATTTTTCGATAGAGTTAACTGGTTATATATGCATATCCTTTTAATTTACTTGGGTTTCTCCTTCCCATTTATCACCTGGGTTCTTAATTTTATTTCTCCCCCCCCCTTCACAGTTTTGATCAATGGGGTTACCTCCCTCTTCTTCAATGTTGAGTGAGGCCTTCGCTAGGGATGTCTCCTCTCCCCTCTTATTTTTCTTCTTGTTGTGGAAGGCATCATCAGGATGATATCGAATGTTATTTTCTATTTATTCCTTTCCCATCTCCTATTTGTTGATGAAATCCTCATATTCTCAAATGGGGACCTTCATCATATAAACCATCTATGGTCCCTTTTATATTTGTTCAGTCAGGCTATAAGCATGAAAATCAATAGACAAAAGTCCTCAATCTACACTTGGGTAATCCCAGAAAATGATCTATCCTCTATTGAAAATATCCTCTCTATTCCAATAAATAACATCAAACATGGTTTAAAATATGTAGGTTTCATTCATAAACCATGCAATTATCTGATTCAATGTTGGTCATGGTTACCACAGAAAATTGAAAAAAATAATTATAATTTGGAGTAATTGTTGGCTATCTCGAGTTGGTCGTCTAGTTCTATGAAAATTAGTTATTGAAGAAATCCCAATATTCTGTGCATATTTAGCATGAATCCTTAGGGGGATATTAAGAAATATACACCAATTCTCCACTAGATTTATTATAACTTTTCTCTCACAACCTAGAACTCTATCTTCCTTCCAAAATGTTTTGGTGGCTAGGTAATAAAACAACTTCCTTGTAGTGTTTTAGAATCTACAAGGAATTGGTTGAAAATGAAACTAATTTTAAGATCAAATTTCCGAGATCAATTAATGGTAGAGAATTCACTTCCAAGGTATTTCAGCAGTACTATGACAAAAATGGTAAAGGAAATTCTCAATAGCCAGAACACCATAAAAATGGAGTTTCTAAAAGAAAAAATAGAACCATACAGGAAATGGCCATAAAAGTGTTAAATGGCTCAAAATTAGATGATAAATTTGAGGTTCAAGCAATCGATACAACTGCATTCATTATAAACATAGGTCTGCTAAGGAACAATTGTAACATGAATTCATACTAACTATGGAAAGAAAGACCGACTAACGTCAAATATTTAAAAATATTTGGAAGCAAATGATACATCAAAAGAGAAGATAAAAAATTGGGCAAGTTCTATTCCTGTGTCTATGAAGGTATTTTCGTTGGTTATTCGTGCAAAGGGAAGGCTTATAGATTCTACAACCTGAGGCGAAAACAAATAGTGGAAAGCATAAATGTTATTTTTGAAGAAGATTGCATTAGAAAGGATGATGATGAGATTTTCCTTTCAAGAAAATCTAAGGGATCCGAGCGAGAATTTGTGAAGGATGAAGAAGAAGCTCCAGAAAAAGACCAATCAAATAAGGAAACAACAATAAACCAAGAGGAAATTTTAAATGATCAATAGGATGTACAAGAAAATTCTCCAAAAGATTTAAAATAATGGTGTCAAAAGAATAATCTGTCAAATCAAAACATAGACAACATAAATGAAGGAATTGGAACCAGAAGAAGTCATCGAATTCATTCATCACAACAAGCCCACCTTGTTTTTTTAGCAACTTTTGAGCCTAGCAATTTTGAGGAAGCTAGTCAAGATGAATACTGGGTAGCGACTATGAATGAAGAACTGGATCAAATTGAGAAGAACGACTCTTGGGAATTGGTTCCACAACCAAAGGATAAAAATGTTATTGGAGCTAAATGGGTATTCAGAAACAAAATGAATGAGGATGAACAGGTTACCAAGAATAAGGAAATATTAGTTTGCAAAGGATATGCACAAGTTGAAGGAATTGATTTTGAAGAAACATTTGCTCCCGTTGCCAGAATGGAAGCTATCAAAATGTTTCTCGCTTATGCATGCTCGAGAAAAATCAAGGTAAAAAAAATGGATGTTAAGTCAACCTTTCTAAATGGTGAATTGGAAGAAGAAGTTTACATTGAATAACCCGAAGGTTTTCTACTCTTTGAAAAGGAAGACTATGTCTACAGATTAAAGAAGGCACTATATGGTATCAAGAAAGCTCCTAGAACTTGGTATGCTCTTCTTTATGGATATCTACATCAACAAGGGTTCAAGAAAGGAAGCAACGACAACAATATCTATGTGAAAGTGGATCAATATAACCTAAAAGTTATCAAGGTATATGTGGACGATATAACCTTTGGAAGAAATGATGACAAATTAAGTAAAAAATTTGCCACAAAGATGCAAAGTAAGTTTGAAATGTCTCTACTTGGCAAGCCGACATACTTTTTAGGGCTTTAGATATATTATTAGGATAAAGGAATATTTATATATCAAACCAAGTACATCAAGTAAATGCTCAAGAAATTCAACATGGAATATTGAAAGCCCGTCCTTACTCGAATGGTAACAGATTGCAAGTTAAGTTTAGAAGATTCGTTAAAGGATGTGGACTAGAGGTTGTATAGATCTATGATTAGCCATATTCTATATGTGACAACTTCTCGGCCAAACGTAATGAAGGAAATTGGACAAGTAGCAAGATTCCAAGCAACACCAAAAGAATCTCATATTATTGTCACCAAAAGGATTCTATGATATCTTAAGGGCACAATAGAATATGGTTTATGGTATCCCAAAGGAAATGATCTAGTTATCCAAGATTATACAGATGTAGATTGGGCAGGAAGTGTTGATGATAAAAAAAGTATCAGTGAAGAAACATTCTATCTAGGTGTTTGCCTTGTCTCATGGTTAAGTAAAAAAAAACGTTCAATCTCGTTATCCACAATAGAAGTAGAATATATCGCGACAAAAACTTGTTGTAATCAATTTCTCTGAATGAAGAAAACTTTGCAAGATCTTCAATTCAAGTTTTATGAGCCCATTCCCATGTTTTTTGATAACACTAGTGTCATCAGTATCTCAAATTATCCTGTGATGTATTCCAAAACAAAGCACATTCTGATCAAATATCATTTCGTTAGAGAGCAGGTCGCTGAAAAAAATATCAAGCTTGAATATGTTGGCACAAAGGAACAAATTGCTGACATATTTACTTAATCATTGCCTCGTGGCGCACTTGAGTGTATTTACCAAAAGCCAGGCATTCTCCCAAGTTTTCATTAGATTATTTCTCTTATCTAACTAAGTAGAAAAGGGGAGTTGAGGTGTGTACAAGTCCATAGGATGACAGTTTGTCAGGGGAGTTACCCTTTGCCATTGATGACAAAGGGGGAGAGAATGTAGTAGGAATAAGTGTCATGATCGCATGGGGAGTACTTTTGTTTCCATCAATGCCAAAGGGGGAGATTTTTTATCAATGATTGTCATTGATGTCAACCCAAGAAACACCAACGGCTACCTCAATCTTGCATGGGAATTGAATTTACAAATTACTCTATTATGAGTCAAGGATATTCTTGATGGATTGTAATCATCGATATGTTTCCGTTGATATATGGCACACCACATAATTCTTCATGGTTTGAGAGATATTCGTGTTTGAACTTAGTAACCCTAGTTAGTGGGCTAAAACCCCATGTAGTCGTGGCATGTCACTCATCATCGGTTGTGGTCATTGAATAGTAAATAATTAATATTTTTTTAAGCTCCTAAAATCCATCCATTGTAAACTTGTTGAAGAACCTCTCAACCTAAGCATTTCTATAAATTTTGACCCTCATATCCTCCTCATGCAAGGATTTCACTGCTTCAAACATGCCATCGTGGAATTTTCACTATAATTTTATTTCTGTGAAGCTTAAGAAGCTCAAATTAAAACCCATTTGAACTGAAATATTGATGAACCCCTTGACAAAATTTCAGATCTTGGTTCGCTATATTTTTGGAGATATGATTTGAGGAAGTTAGGGTTTTTGCAGGCTCCCGAATTCCATGTCAAACAGGTGACCTTGGGAAAATCGTCATAACTTTCTCTCTGAGTACCATATTCAAATTTTGTAATAAGTGAAAGAAAGAGGATGGAACGCATTTTGTTGGATATCATTTTAGGACCTAAGGTCCAAAAAATGACACGTGGCACTTCTTACAAGTTTTCTCTACTGAACTAGTCTATTATCAGGTCATCGTGGGAGATTGGGAATAACTATTTCTTGAAGAATCCAATATCAATCAGACATATGGGGTTGGAAAGATGAATTAGAGGGCTACTACAGGATGAAATTTCAGACCCTGGAGATATGAAATTACATAAATACAACATATTCAATATCGAGCTTTTAGAAGGCAAGAAAAAGTATGCATTCAAGGATCAATGTAGTAAGGATCACACATCAACAGTAAAGGGTAAGTATACTACAAAAAGGTATGTATGATTAATGTTTGCATTTGAATTTTAATATAATCTCTGACATGTGTTTTTTTAGGACAATGTAAGTATTTTGTATGTATGTTTGTTTGGGTTTTGTTCATAAATGTTGAATGCTTTTACATTTGAATTTTGAATATTTCTCTGACATATGTTTTGCAGGATAGTGTAAGTCCTTTGTTTTTCTATTGGTTTGGGTCTTGTTCATTAATTCATGTGCAATAAGGAGGACACAAAAGGACAACTCAGACACATACTAAAAGGACATGCAATGCCAAAGTACCATTACTTGAAGCAAGCACAACAATACCTCAGCAGGTGCTAGTGATAGTAGTGTCAAGTCAAGTATCAGGTTGTGTCAAAAGTGAGTGTTGTAAAAATAATCATTGTAAGTGTAAAAGAGTTATTGTTGTAAAAGAGTCAAACTTCCGAGATTTGAAGAGGAATTATTGGGAGTTATAAGAGTCATTGTTGCATAATGTTATGGTTGGGTTGCAGGTCATAGTATAATTGGGTGATTGGTCTAGTTCAAGAAAATCATTATGAATCATATTGTATCGTGGATTATTGTCTATGGTATAGGAGTCCACACTCTTGTCTTATTTTTTATCATTATAGGGTGGCAGGGAGGTGCTAGGCTAGTGCATGAAGTCACCTATAGGTTGGAGCTTGTGAACACTTCAGGGTGGTAGGTCGGTCTAAGATGTCGGGGAATCCATTCATTTTCCTACTGAAGAAACCAAGGCGTTGGGGCGTCCTTCCAATTGGAGCTGGAGAAGAATGATTTTCTATAATTCTAGGAATTTGTAGCTTTCATTTCAGTTAGGGTTGAATATTAAAGAATTTATTAGAAAAGTGTTCAGTGGTTTTGACCCAGAGGGGGTTTTTAACCTACAGTTCGTGTGCCTATTGTGTTCTATTGTTTACAGTTGTTACTGGACAAACATAAAAAATAATTGAAGATTAAATAATGCTCTGAAAAGATTTAAAAGTGTTGATTTCTTAGGAATACTGATTCACACCCCCCCCCCTCTTAGTATTTCCAACAACAAGTATGTAAATACCATCCAATTTGAAGAGGTCAGTGCGGCGACAATTTATATTTGGAACCTTTATTTTTATCCTTTTGTTGATTTTTTTATTAACTACCAAATCTTATTTGTACACAACATTGAATGGTGTGTATATGTGGCATACCAATCTACTTAAACTTCTATAATATCTTCATTTGCTTTAATGACCTTTATAACCTTGGTAACCCAACATAAATAACCATTTATATCTCCATCTGCTAGCATTGCGATCATGAAACCCTCCTTAAAATCCTACATAGAACCCTTGTAAAGGTCATTTTACGTAGTGAGAAAAGTCATAAAACACTCCACAATACAACCATATATTTTATTAAATCAATTTCCTCACTAAACCTGGCTTTACAAATGAATTACATGGCTATTTATTTTGGAGGAAGAAATCTCTTGAATTTCTTAAGAGAAACTTCTTCCTAGATATTTGGAGGAAGTTGATAGTAATCCTCTCAATTTTGGGAATCTATATTAACTACCTAATCTCTAAAAAATTCTAGAATTGTTCATAAAATCTAGAACTTTATAGTTTCTCCTAATTAAATAAATACATAATTTTAAAACATGATATGCTCATGCATCATACTACTGGGGAGGAAAATATACATTCATATGCTTTGCTTCTAGAGTTCTTCAATACTGGTACCATATTTTGAAATCTATGTTGCTATCATCCACGTAACATCTTCATTTGGTTGATTCTTCCATTTAACCAAGTATTGACAATACCCTTTATTCGTGGTCTTTTTAGCCACTTTTTTTTTATTGATGATTCATTCAATCTGCTTTGCTGGTGCTGAAGATAGTTGTTTCTACCACTGATCTTTGTCACTAATAGGTGCATCTGTAGGATCATTTATTGGTTCCTTAAAGGGGCATAAATATGAAACATTAAATATTGGTGAAATGCCAAAGCCTTTGGGTAGTTATATTTGATAAGCATTTGAGGATAATTTCCTCAAAATTTTGCAGGGTCCAATATTTTTTAGTTTTAACTTATTATATTCCCCTTTAGGAAATCATTATTTTCAAATATGTGCCATAACCAAGTATCCAACATCAAAATCTAGTTGTCTTCTTTTCGAATCCACTCTTCATTTATACTTGTTGCTGCTTTCTTGTAATTGTTGCTTGACTCTGTCTTGTATTTCCTGCATACTAGCTGCAAAATATTCACCATCTGCACTTCTAAATTGTTGTTTTCCAAGGTTCCTCAATTCATAAATTCCTCTTGGATGCATCCGATAAAAAATTTGGAATGGAATTAATATTGTGCTTCTATTGGGTGAATCATTATATGCAAATTTTGCCTGAGCAAGTACCTGAACCCATTGTTTGGGATGTTCACTTACCAAACTCCTCAAGATATTTCCAAGACTTCTATTTACCACCTCCGCCTGACCATTAGTCTGGGGATGATATGTTGAACTAAAACTGAGATTGGTTCCTAAATTTTTCCATAAATTTCTCCAAAAATGACCCACAAACCCGATGTCTCTCTTAGAAACAATATTTGTAGGTAATCCATGCAATCTAAATATTTCTTTGAAGAACAAGTTTGCTATGTTAGTTGCATCATTTGTCTTTTCACAAGCTATAAATTGTGCCATTTTTGAGAATATGTCAACAACAAAAAATATGGAGTCACTTCCTCTTTGTGTTTTGGGAAATCCTAATACAAAATACATTCTTATAGAATCCCATGGTTGATTTGGTATTGGTAAAGGTTGATATAGTCCAGTGTTATGACTTTTTCCTTTTGCATATTGACATATCCTACATCTTTCAACAAATATTCTTACATTTTTTGCATGCAAGGCCAATAGTAATATTATTTTAATTGTGCTAGAGCTTTATCTTTCCCAAAATGACCTGCTAAACCTCCACTATGTTTTTCTTTTAGCAGATTCTCCCTCATTGAAGATATTGGAATGCATAATTGTCTTCCTTTGAACAGAAGTTCCTCTCGTATCATGTAATATTATCATGGATTTCTATCTCTACTTACTGGATTTTCACAAGATGCATAAGCTTCTTTGAAATTTGGATCATCTTTATACATATCTTTCAGCTCATCAAATCCTAAGGCATTTACTTGGAATTCTTGTAAAATTAAATTGATCCTACTTAATGCATCTACTACTTTATTTGATTGCCCACTTTTATGCTCGATGAGAAATGTAAAATTTTGTAAGAATTCAATCCATTTAACATGTATTTGAATCAATTTTATCTAATTGTTGATATTTTGTAAAGCATGATTATCTGTGTAAAGGATGAACTCTTTTGGCATAAGATATTGTCTCCATTTTTTAAAATTTTGTATGATGGCATATAATTATTTATCATAAGAAGAGTATTTTTTCTTGGATTCATTGAGTTTTTCATTGTAGTAGGCGAGTGGTTTTCCCTCTTGACTTAGAAAAACTCCTATTGCAGTTCCAGTGACATCGGTCTCAACTTGGAACAACTTGTTGAAATCTGGCAATGCTAAAATAGGTTGTTCTGTAATCTTTTCTTTAATAATTTGAAACTTTTATTAGCTTCTTCTGTCCAATGGAATGGTTGATTTGTTTCTTTAATAGTTTCTACAATTGGAGCACATATGCCACTGAATTTGATAAATTTTTTGTAGAAGCTTTCCAATCCATGAAAAATTCTTACCTCTAAAATGCTTCTTGGAGTTGGCAAATTTATTATGGCCTTCAATTTCTCCCGATCCATCTTTAAGCCTTTCTTTGAAATCACAAAACCCACGTACAATAATTCTATTTTCATGAAACTACACTTATTTAAATTGATTAGAAATTTCTCATGTTGTAACTTCTTCAAAACCATCTTAAGATGTCTTTGGTGCTCTTCTTTTAATTGCCTGTAAATTAAGATATCATCAAGATAAAGCATAAAATTTTTTCCATTGAATTATTTCAAGAATTTATTCATTAACCTTATAAAGGTACTAGGATCATTGGTAAGTTCGAAGGGCATTACCAACCATTCATATAAGCCATTGTTAGTTTTGAATGTTGTTTTCCATTCACCACCTTCTTTGATTCTGATTTGATTATATCCAATTTTTAAATCTATTTTAGAAAAATATGTAGCACCACTTAAACAATATATAAGATCATCAATACAAGATAGTGGAAACATGCACCTGATTGTGATTTCGTTGATTGCTCAAAAATCTAAACACATTCTCCATCTGCCATCCTCCTTTGTAGTTAACATTGCCAGAACATCACACAAACTTAAATTTTCTTGGATGAGACCCTTATCCAACAATTCCTGCACTTGAGCTTTAATCTCTTGATTCTTATTTGGAGTCATTATGTAGGTTGCTTTGTTTGGAAGGTTGGCACTTGGAATGAGATCAATATGATGGATGATACTTCTAATGGGAGGAAATTTTTTAGGCAATTCATCCACCACAATATCAATAAATTCATTCAACATATTTTTAGTTTCTTATGGAAGGTCATTCATATTTGTGTTTGTGAGGACTATTTTTGGCTTACCAATCAAAGAAAAATTTATCTCCTCATGATTGATTTCTTGAAGGAACTCTTTTCCTCTAAGTAACATTACCTTGGATTGGTCTTCTTCTGGTGATTTTTCATTCTTCAAAGGAAAGAGTACATGATTTTCTCCATCCTTTCAAAAGTATAGGTGTTTCTCCTTCCATCGTGTATTTATTTCCTGTCATTTTGCCATGGTCTTCCCAACAAAATATGACATACATCCATAGGCATGAAATAACAAATAAATTAATCTTTATAGCATCATATCTGAAACTCCACTTCACATTGTTCGTTAACAAGTATCTGATGTCCCTTTTTCAACCATGAAACTTTGTAGGGAGTAGGATGTTTAGTTTTCTTTAAATTCAACTTTTCTACCATTTCTGTGGACACTAGATTATCAATACTCTCACTATCAATAATGAATTTACAACATTTTCCTCTCGATTTACATACAGTTTTGAACAATTTTTTCCTTTGTGTAGGTTCCTTTTCTTCTTTAGGAGACTTTAATAAAGTTATTTTCATCATAAAAAGTTCACCATTTTCAAGTACATTTTCCTGTGTAGAGGATTGTACAGTTTCTGTATCAATTTGTGCTATATGTGTGCTACCCTGACTAGAAAATATTTCTGGACATTCATTAGATTTATGGCAAATTTTGTTACATGTATAACATCTTACCACAAAATATCGACCTATACCTCTTTGATATGGTCTTTTTCCTCTAAAATCTCCTCTTGATGATGATTCTTCTTGATGTGAAATGTTTCCTTCTTCTTTTTTAATGGGAGATATTCCACTTGAATATCCTCTGCTTGATTTTCCGCTACTTGATGGTCCTCTGCTTGATTTTCCTCTTCTCCTTACTGTAAGTCTTCGTCCTCTTCCTCTTTGACTTTGTTTCCTTGCCAAATTTTCCTCTATCTTGAGAGCTATTTGATAGACTTCTTCAACAGTTTTCAAAGACAAAATATCCAATTCATTTTATATTTAAAATCTTAGGTCATTAAATATCTAGCTAAATTTTCATCATCTACTTCGATATGACCAGGTCTTATACTTAATCTGTAAAATTATTATCTATATTCTTTTACAGACATGAATTTATGCTTCACATTTTTCATATGTCGAAAAATATTTAACTGTTAATATCGAGGAAGAAATTTACATTTGAGCTTGGTTACCATCCACTCCCAACTAGTGATCTTCCCTTTGTTTTTATTTCTATGTTCGGCTTGCACGCTATCCCACCATAGTGCAACATGTCCTTTTAATTTGGTCACCGCGAACTTAACTTTCTTCTCTTCAGCTACATTCTCATAGTCGAAATATTTATCCATGGTGCTGATCCATTCACTAAATTCTTCAGGATTTAAATTTCCTTCATACATAGGCACGCCCAATCTTAGCTTGGTACTTATGCCCGCGATCATCTTGACCATTTTCTCTTCTAGATTTTATTCTGTAGCTTCGTCTTCTTCCGAGCTTTCTTTTGCTTCACTAATATCACCAATGCCGGCATCTCTTTTGTGTGTTGTCTCCAATTCATATAATCTCATTCGAATATGTCTTAGTTTATCAAGTAAGACTTGGTGTGCATCTGGTATTACTCTACCAATTCCAATTCCTCTAGCTCATTTAGCTCTATGGGCCATTTTTTCTTAATTGAAATAAATTATAATAATCCAAATAAATGACAAAAATAAAGCTTCTCTTAAATAAGTTATGAAAACCCTTATTAACTTCAAAAAAATGGTTCTCCTCTCATGTTTCTTTTATACTTACAACCAAAGTTACACCACAGCCCATTAAACCAACACACATAACTTTATTACGGAACACGAATGGTTTTTTTTTTTTTTTTAAATGCAGTCTAAGGAGACTACCTATGATTCTGTGCTCATACCCATGTATTGTGCTCATACCCGTTCTCACCAAAGAGTGTTGTTGTAGCTTCTATAACAAGTGCAGTGGATCCAATGTTTTCCACAGTCGTGCCAATAAGAATGGTTGTAAGAAATCAAGTGGCATCTTAATGAAGAAATCGAAAAAATCACCAATCGATGCAAGAATTGTTCCAATATGCAACTCCTTCACTATCGTCTATAGTCCTGGAAATCGATGTTAACAAAAATTTCATCATTCAAGCTTGTACGCTTGCAATCCGTGCAGGATTACACAAATAGAAATATAACATATGCACTGTGGGAAAAAAAGTATGCACCGAGAGAAAACACCAGGGATATCTCCAGTTAGACAACAACACTTATGATATGATGCTATTAGAGAGCGCCTACATAGGACACCAGAGTATTAAAAATATTCGGTCCCGAGAAACATGAGATCTACAATTGGTAGTTGAGTAGAGCCAAAATAATGGAACCATTGCAGACCCTTATTTCAAGCTTAAGCTCTAACCTTAAGCTTTGATACCAAAATTTTACGCAATGATCAAAATTAGAAAACACTTCATAATACAAACATATATTTTATTAAATCAATTTCCTCACAAAACTTGGCTTTACAAATGAATTACATGGCTATTTATTTTGGAGGAATAAGTCTCTCAAATTTCTCAAGAGAAACTTCTTCCTGGATATTTGGAGGAAGTTGAGAGTAATCCTCTCAATTTTAGGAATCTATCTTAACTACCTAATCTCTAACAAATTCTAGAATTATTCATAAAATCTAGAACTTTATAGTTTAGCATAATTAAATATATACATAATTTTAAAACATGAGATGCTCTTGCATCATCTTCCATGGCTTCACGTTGTGCACATGATCTTCCAAAACCTATATACATTTCTCTTTCCTCTACTTGTGAAGAATGAATAATACCTTGAGATTTTTATTCCTCAGCAATGTTTATTTCCTCACATTCCTTTGGTATATTTAATGGCCAAATAAATGGAATGTTCAAAAGTGTATCTTCATTTCTTGATATTGAAATGATATCACTTTGATCATTGAAAAAGGGCTCCCACCAAACTGAATTAACAACATTAAAGTAATAATATGTATCTCTAACCCAGTTTCTTCCAAGCATTCAAAAAAAGTTATATCTCTCTTATGCCTTCGTGCATTATGGATTTCAACAATTAATTGAAATAACAATAGATTTGATGCAAATATTTGAATATCTAGAATGAACTTAAAAAATGCTAAACCTGATGACAACACTGGCATTCCACAGTATTCTAATACTTCTTGCCCCATATAAGTGTTTTGCCATCAATTTTTTTGATAGAAAATTTATGTTGGAACCTAATGTCATTAAGTTGTTCAATGCATTTCTCTTCACCATATGACCCCAAAATAAATCTTCATGTGCCAATATTTTCTTCCAACATATGAAAATTATGCTCTAGAACGTACAATTTTTTAATACATTCAATTAATGATGGCAGGTTCCCAACATCCTTCCTCCGCAATGTTACTGAAAAACAACTGAACATCTATTTAGAATTATTTCGGTAATAATCACATGAAATAGAACGTTGTCGATGTGTTTCAAACCAACCAGTGTGGTTCATCATTAGGACTAGGTGAGAGACCAGATCCAAACATTGAGTTTAAATAGATGTAGAAATGACTAAACTAGCCATTAGGATAACGACTAGTTTGACTCTGAAAATTAAATTCAATTAGTAATGGCTAGTTTTTAATATATTTTTACATTAAATTAATTTATTAATAATTAAATATATCTTTATATATTTATTTTATTTTATTTTAATTATATATATAGGGGATAAGGACAAAGGAAAATGAAAATGACCATAAAAAATCACAGACCGAGCCTAAAAAAATAAGGCAAAAGAAGAAAGGGGAAACAAAAGACACTTAAGAATATAAGGCAGGGATCCAACATCTAATCAATAGGTTCATGAGTGTGCCCAAAAATAAGGAAACCAACCTTTACCTTTCGAAATTTATCAATTCAACAAGCATGCTTAGATATCCAAATACAATTTGATTTTTGTTTTCACAACTAGTTTTTTCTAATTGCAAATACAAAACCTCAAGAAGATTACTACACCATTGAGCAAGCACAACGAGAATTATGGTTATGGTCAAATTTGCATCATTATGAATATTTGGAGCTATGAAGTAAACCATTGGACACATTTTCCCATTAAATACCATATAACTGACCAAGTGAATTTGAATAATATTTTCCTCATGCAAATTTTTTGGTGTGGAGACAAAATGTGGCAGAAGTATTTTATTCTAGTCCATACCAACATTTATCAAATTTAAATATTTATTTGGATTATCATAACAATTATTTCGATGCTTGTACAACTTTTCATTTAACTTGATTATTGATTGTGATTCTCTTGAAGTGCTTTGACAATGGAATCTGCACATTGCATAAAAGAAACCTATTAATAAACACATTTTCATAGTTGATAACTATTCAATTTTAAGAAATAATGTCGTGAATGCATACATATTTATGCATATTGACATTTATCCTTTTTTATTTAAGAGGAGCACAAGTACTGCAAACCCCCATTCTTTAATTCTTAGGAGTACAAACATTGTTTAATTATTTCCTCCATCTCCTCGTAAAATATGGATATGCAATCAAATTACCATCTCCTTCAACACCTTATACATATTCTTTGTATAAGTTGTTTATTTCCTATCTCGAGAAATTATCTAAAATATGCATTGTGTCTCTATTTTGCATACACTATCCGTGTTTTGAAAGGAAGTCTTCCATCCATGACATTGTAGTATTTTCTAATGGCCCAATGTCTCGTTTATGTTGTACTTTTAAATAAAATGTAGGATCCTTTTCCAATCTTGTTTGGATTCTTGATCGACGAAAATTATCAATTGAATGAAACTTTTTGAAATCCTTTCTACAAAACAATAAAATCCCAATATGACAGTCTTAACCTATCAATGTAGATTGCATGCTTTCATTCATTGAAAATATGTCTTCCTTTTCTGCAATGCAGAGTTGAAATCTATATGTTTCAAGAAATCCTTTTGACAACATTTACTTGAAATCAGATCAATGATAGAACTTGTTGTCATGATATATTCTTTCTTGTACCTTGTATAACTACAGTATCATGGATTGATATAAAAAATTTAAGGCATGATCCTATATACAATATTTGATTGCAATATCTGCATCATTTCATTATCCTCTCTACAAGAATTTTAATCATGATTAGGAGGAATATTATCCTCACTATGATAATTCTGAATACGTTCAGGAAACTCATCACCATCCTTGCTTGGAGAATATTCTTTGCCATCCTCATTTGGAGGAAATTATTCACTATCATTATTTGTTCCTTTTAAATCCTTGCTCAGAGGAAATCCATTATCATCATCATAATCATCATCAGTGCCATTGAAATCCTTTCTTGGAGGAAATCCATCATCATCATTGGTGCCTTTGAAATCCTTGATTGGAGGAAATCTTTCACCATCCTCATTTTTTCTTTTGAAATCCTCACTTAGAGGAAATTCATCATCGTCATTTGTACTTTTGAAATCCTCGCTCAGAGGAAATCCATCATCGTCATTGGTGCTTTTTAAATACTTTCTCAAAGCAAATCCATCATCATTATAAGTGCTTTTGAAATCATCGCTCGAAGGAAAACCTTCACTGTCCTTATTTATTCCATTGAAATCCTCGCTCAGAGAAAATCCTCCGCCATAATTATATATGCTTTTGAAATCCTCACTTGGATGAAATTAATCATCATGATTTGTGCTTTTGAAATCATTTCTTAGAGGCAATCCATCATCATTATCTATGGTTTTAAAAAACTCACTTAGAAGAAATCCATTAACGTTATCGATGCTTTTGAAATCCTCCCTCAGAGGAAATCAATCATCGGCATCAATGATTTTGAAATCTTTGCTTGGATGAAATCCATCATCGTCATCAGTGATTTTTAAATCCTCTCTTAGAGGACCTTCACCATCCTCTCATATGTTCCATTAATATCCTCACTCGGAGGAAATACTTCACCATATTCATCTTTTCCTTTGAAATCCTCACTTTGAGGAAATCCATCATCATTGTTTGTGCTTTTGAAATCCTCACTTGGAGTTAACTCATCATCATCATTTGTGTTTTTGAAATCTGCCCTCAGAGGAAATTCATCATCATCATGAGTGCCTTTAAAATATTTTCTAAGAGAAAATGCATTATCCTCATATGTGTCTCTAAAATTCTCGTTTAGACAAAATTCTTCATCCCCCCCTTGGTTGCGGTGTCTTCATAATCCTTAGGATTAGGAATTTCTTGATTAATATGTTCAATATAATTTCTTGTACTTTCATCAAACTGCTCACTGAGTTAAAATTTTGAATCTCTATTCATAGTGAAAACATTCATGTTATATTCATCAATATGAATAAAGTTTTTGCGCGAATAAGATATTGATGCTGCAGAAATAGAAACTCCACTATCACATGAATCCATGAACTTTCACAAAATATGTTGAGTGATACGAATGCTCTCTCTCCCAATAACAATTTATAACTCACAGAATTAAATTTCCCTCCAAAGTCCCCCCCCCCCCCCCGAAAACAAAAAAATTTCACCCACAAAAATTCCCTCGAAAGCTCCCCCCCTCCAAAAATTTCGCTCCAAAATTTATTCCAAAACATTATACTAAAAATTTAGACCCTACTTTCTATTCAAAATTTCCTTTTGATGCTTTCCTTCAAAAATGAAATAAAATTTTATTTTAATTATTTAACATTAACTAGGTAATTAAGTTTATTTTTACATTTTACATTTTATTTTTTATCCCACATTTAACAAAAGTTAATCTAAACCCATAATCTTAGCTATATATTATTTTTCCTTAATTTTAATTTCAATCCCACATTCAACAAAATTTAAAGCAACCCCCACTCGCATCCAATTGTTCTCTAGATGATCGTGCCTAGTCGTTTTCCCAACGTTTGGCATGATGTCAATCTCCACCTGCTGGCCTAGCATTATGGCTCAACTCTTCATGCGTTGTTTTCACACCTTTAACTATTGTCCTCCTCTTCTTCTTCGCACACTTAAGATTAAATTTTCTCTAGAAACCACCCTATCTCCATAAATGACTCTCACCATGACTCCTTACCGCCTTGTTCACCTTCTCACTCTCGACATTTCGCTCTCCACTCAGATATGCAATCACATTTACTCTGTTCCCTTACCTACTGTTCTCCCTACTTCTTCAGTAAGCTCCTTTGCCTCCCAAACATAATCAGTGGTCATGGAAAGGGGTCATGTTTGCCAAGGTGGTAGAGGGCGAGGGTGGGGTCATCCGCATGAAACACCTACATGGGAAGAGAACCTATAACTCTATGGTTTCGATATCTCACAACACATCAAGTGAAAATTTGTAGTCATGGAAGCGCCAAAAATTTGTAGGCTTGGAAACGAGCATTGGGTGGTTATAAATCTTCTAGCCTACCACCTTTGGACCTAATCAAGTGAAATAAACATGGCATATCGAAGAATTTTTGAGTCCAACACTCACACTAGCCATATTCATACTTCTCTCCACCTTCTTTCTCGTGACCTTGGCCTAAATTTACCACCGGAGCTTCCTTCATCACCCTCATCTAGCCGCTCTAAATCGCACTATGTCTAACTAGGCTCTCTATCACCTTCAACCATCTACGCTGGTGTTGGGTGTAACTTTTCAACTCATGGGTTCTTGGGCACTCCAATTCAATCCTCTGTTGCTCATCTAGCTGGTAAGATGACTACTCCTTAGCACCCTAGCCTCTTCAACTGCTATATCGAGGAGGAGTTTCCAGAACAGGGCCCTTCCGACACCAAGAACGTTGATGAAGCGAGTCCAAGAAACAAGAAAGAAGTCCTTATCATCTCATGAGGTGCTCACCAAGGATGAACAAGTTCACCTTTTTGTATATCTCGCTTTTATCTTTTGCTCTTTTTTTAATGGTCAATGTTCAGGAAGCCGTAGCTACAATCTCTTCTGCAAAAGCATTGTTCAATTCATCTCTGTTTTGTTTCTCTTGGACAATGTATTGGTTCCAGACCATCTTACTTCCAAAATACCATCTGAATTCCCCTTGTTGGGGTAGATGGTCTCCCTTATGCTCCTCCCAATGGAACCTCTAGACCATGACACCTCATTCATTTTTACTTGTATCTTATGTACCATTTTTTTGATAATGTAACTCCTTTGCCCACAAAAGAAAAAACTTTAAGGAACCCCATAATCTTTGCTATATATTAGCTTTAATTGTTTTTATTCCTCACATCACATCAAATTCGGAACATTTGTTAAAATCTTAGAGTGATCTCCAAGAGAGTTGTAGAGTCATCAATAAGACATTCAATGGGAGACTTATATTTTAAAAATTACTTTTCTTTCTATTTTTACAAATAAAAATGAATTTGGGTAAAATATGTTGTTTTGTTGAAAACCAATTTTTTTTTTTACTATTTTTCTCTTTTTTAAAAATATCTGTAAAACAATATATATATCATATTGTAGGGGAAATACATAAAAAATATCACATTTATAAATTATTTAGGGAAACAAATTAAAAAAAGCCCATATTTGTAGGGTTTTTAGGAGGAAAAAAACCATATTTTTAGAACTTTGAAATGGAAAAACATTTTTTTTGGTTAAATCCATCGAAGGAACTTAGCTTGAGTGGTATGGCACATGTTTCTTGTTCCCAACTTTGTGGGTTAAAGTCTCGAGAGACACATTGTAATTTGGCCCTTGTTGCATTTATGAAATAGATATTCTATTTGGTAAAATAGTGGCATTAGATATCATTTTTTAGGATTCAACTGCGTTAAGTAATTCATTCATCTATGACCATTTTCATGAGAGGTAAGTGGGCATGATTGTGGGGAAAACTCCACAGTTAAGCGTGCTTGAGCCAGAGGCGATCTGGGATGGATGACCTCCCGGGAAGTCCTGGTTACTGGGTGCAAGTCCCAGAAGTGATGATTAACGCTATGTGATTTATTTCACTAGTTTCAATCCCATTTCTTCACTCTTGTGAGCATCACCCGATGCAATGAGTACTAAGTGGATTATTCAAAAATCGTGAGAAATTAGTCAGTTACAACTACCTCTCATGGAAATGGTCATAGATGAATGACTTACTTAACGCAGTTGAATCCTAAAAAATGATATCTAATGTAATGCACTGCGAAAACCCCTCAATACTTAAAAATAGTGGTAGTCGTATGTACGAAGTTATTAATTCCACTAAGTGGATTGTACTCATTATTGTTAAAAAAAATGTTAAATTCATTTTTTATAATTTTTTCATATAAAAACCTTTAAACTAAGAATGAAAAATAAAAATAGAAGAGAAAAAACAATATTCTTTTTTTGGGTTAAATTTGTTTTTGGGTAATTTTTTGTTATGATTTTGACCCAAAAAAGAAAGAAGAATAAAAGGAAAAAATTTAAAAAGAAAACAAAAATAAACCAAAGGTAGAGAAACAAATTAAGAAATAAAAATAAACTTTAAAGTAAAAAATTTAGATAAAGAAATTAAAAAAATAAAACAATTTAAACTAAAAATTTTAAAATATAATTTTTTTTTTTTTTTTCAAAAATAGGGTCAATCGGCACTTAGCATAGGTCGCTACACTAGTTGTGGCGTTGTCTCTCTCTCTCTCTCTCTCTCTCTCTCTCTCTATATATATATATATATATATATATATATATATATATATATATAATTTGATACAATTTTAAATTTTATAATACGAGTATCATTTCCTATGATAATAAAATACAAACTATATTTATTTATTTTCCATTGAGGAAAATGGCATCGAAGAAGGAATCTGTGAATGTTTCTAGATCAAGGGAAATAATTTCAACATCTAAAGTTACAACTCGACCCTCTATAAATGCTTCTCGACAAAAAACAACTAACACCTATGGTAAAAGTTAAACAACCGACCCCTAAAAATCAATGAAGAATGTTAGACAATGGAATATGATGTCAAAGGAAAATAAAATGGACTTTTCATGGTATATTAAAGATAGAAAAAGCAACAAAGGGAAACAAATATTTATATATTGTGTCGAGCTTCCATATGGTGGATATTATGAGCTAGTTGGCAAGGGTACGAGACATATGTTTGGTGTTAGATACATAAATTGTTTATGTTCTTGTAAAACTGGCCAAGGCACATGGAAATGTTCGATGTCAGTTTACAAAGAAAAATTAGGACTCAACATAAGATTTTACGTTGTTTGTGCAAGTGTCATGGGAAACATAGAAAATGAAATTGTAAGTTTCTTTTTTATATTTATGTGTTATGCATTATTGTAAGTATCATTATATATTTTTATAACTTATTTATCATTGAAATGCTATATTTTTTTCGGCGAGATTTCTCTAAGCCTCTTTCAATTATGTTTGAGTGCATTTATTGTACAAAGATGGATGTTATGGATGTGATTAGTAGTTTTCATACATATAAAGTGAATAATAAAGGAGAAATAAACGAAAAACAATAGAACTTGAAACTACACGAGTAGATACAGGGGATTAGGGAAGAAGACCTAAAAAACACCAATCTAGTAAGGCTAAAAAGGTTTTTTTTTTAACATGCGGAAGTTGAAGATGAAGAAGATGTTGTCTTTGGTGACAATGAGATTATAACTTTTGTGAAAAGGAGAAGAGCCATAAAAATAAAAAAGAAGAAGAATGCCCATGGATGTTTATATTATAGTTGATGATGATGAGGTTTTTAGTTTTGAAGAAAATATTTTAAATGATAGGAGGAAGAAATCAAATGTTGTTGGTAATTTTGAAAAAATCATGGGTGTTAGTGAAGATCACAATGAAAGATTGAAATGAAACAGGGAAATCATAACAACAGACACTAATTTCGATGATGGTATTGTTAACAAAAAATAAATTTACATTCGAAATCAATTGAAGAAGAATAACTTGGTTGATGACATCCATACATTTCAGTTAAATTCCAATCAATTTAATAAACCAATAGAAGGGAAATCTAAATACCAAATTATAAAGCCACACCACTTGCATGTTTATAACATGAAAATGTTGATTAGGTACAATCCATATGCACATTTGGTTAATTATGCGATTATTGTTGATCCAATTGAAAGTTCCCAACAAAGAGGTCTTTGATAGATCAAGAAGTTTTAACTACACATATTATGTAAATGGGGGAAACCATTCTGAAGATGCTATAAGAGAATTGATGCAAGAATATCCGATAACCCACTTTTTGAAATAATGAAATGTATCATTTATGTTGGTTTAACAGATACAAAAGAAACGTTTTTGGCATAGGATCATAATACAAGTAATGAGTATAAGATGTATAGGAATTTCATCCAAAGGTTAGATTTATTTATAATGAATCCAAAGAAAAATGTGGTGGGGATAAGGCAAATGTTAGTCAAAACTTTCGGAAAGCAATGCCATATGGAAATTGGTTGTCTAATTGATGAGGAAAATATTAAAGCAAAAGGTTGCAGAGTAAGTGATGCATTTAGAGGTATGGATAGATTTTTCCAGTTGGGATTTAGAACTTTGGATATATGGGATTTGATCAATGATATTTTCAACATGTGGGAGAATATTGACATGCAAAATCAGAAAGTTAAAAAGTTTAAATCCTTAATGTTTTCCAACAGTAAGAAGGGTCCTGAAATCAAGAATCTTGTAGATGATATGACTATCACACCTTAGACAATAATTCAAGGACTGAAATATGATAGACTTATCAAATCAATATTATCTAGTATGAAGTATCAATGGAAGAAAGGTACAATGAATTTCAAAAGTAAGTTTGTTAAGTTATTTTTATTTATATTTGGATTACAATTTTCTTTTCAATTTAACATTTTGTTATTGGTAGTATTTGTTATACATATCATTTTAACATTTTTTACTTTATTTATTCAACCATAAGGTTTATATGAAAATACAAGAAGAGATGGTTAAAATTTTGAATGAAGAGAGTTGGGATGATGTCACACACAACTATCTAATGCAAGTTCTACAACAACACTAAAACAATTTATTTTTTTCATTCAAAAAGATATGTTGATTTAATACATTCATTTTATTCATGTGTGAACTATTTTTATTTTATTACTTATACATATATTTGTTTATTTCATTAAATATGCCAATGAGGAATATATATGAAATACCAAAGACAATCAAAAGTTTTATTCAAAAAATTAAGTTGGAAAGAAAAATAAAATGTCTTCAAAATGCTCTTGATTCTAGTGTTGATTACTACATTTGGAATGGGATCAACACCGTCCAGTATCAAATAATATTAGGTGAAGACATTGAAAATCTCATTCCTAGAAGGGAATATTCCCTAGTTATTGTAGATATCTCTCATGGTTTCAATTTCTCAAACATTGGATAAGATAGTGAGTATTATAGTTATCAAGATTTTAACAAAGTGGTTATGAGATTTCAAGATGTCAAAACATTATCACTTTGGAGATTTTTGTAATTTCATTCAAACACACACTTTGGATTGATATTATCAAGCTTAAAGGGCAAATCAAACTCAAGGATGTAGCTTACATGGTAAGACATTGAAATTGTATGTTTATTTATTAATATTAAAAAAAAAACAATTTATGTACAAGTTAATTTAATTTTTACTATTTCATGTTATAGGAAAAAGTCAAATCTTATAAGTCCTGGAGACTTGCCAATTATAGGTGATTGTGAGTTCATACATGTTGCACCTTGGACAAAATATCATAGTTATAAGCCTATTCTTTTGAATATAGTAGATGGAAATAGTCATAGCCAAATATTGGTTCATGATGTTGTGCTAAGAAAACTAACATACAAGGATAAATATGTAAAAAAAGAGATAGTTAACATTTATCAAAAGCCACAAAGATTAATTGATTACACTGAAAGTGTTTTATAAGGGGGATTTGATCTGAGGAATTTGTTCGTCTGTCCAGACCCTATAGAAGCATGCCATGTGTTCACACTTTATTTTTAGCACATCATTAGCCATGTCAATTTTGTAGTCCATCACACTCTGTGACATGGTTCAATTGCGACCAAGAACTGGAAATCATTTGTCAATAGCCTATTAGTAAAAGGCACGTCACAATGGCCACAACAACCATAGAACCTTCACATAATTTTTTCCATCACATCCTTATCTCAGATGGCTTCAATGCGAGGATCTCTTGCGCGTTGTAAGGGCCACATAGACCTCTAGAGGCTTCAACAAACATATTTTTCTTTAAGGAACCATGTCCCATTAAAAAATGGGCCTATCAAAGCCAACTAAGAATAAATGACCAAATGAAAAATACCTTCAAATTGAATGATCCTGGACAAGGTATGAAATAAAAAAAGTTGTGTCTACTCGGATTTGCTAATTCACATTTCCAACCTATGGAGCCATGTAAAACATTCCAAATATCAATGGAAATGTCCATGTATAGAGATCCAACCTCGAATCTACTTCGATATGTCACACCATTGCTACCTTCAATGCTTTTCTAACAGCATAACCTAAAGCAAATCCATACTTAATATAATGAATTCAAACTATTGTAAGGGTAGCCCAAATTTCCTCGTAATACAATATCATAAATAGATGCAGAGGAGCTCTAATGCAGGGCAGTGTAATGGATTGAAATGACACATCGAAGACGAATTTGCTGACAGATCGAAAACCGCTCTTAATTTCAGGAAGGATGGAAAATAGATAGTGTTGAGCTACACAAACAAATAAATAAATACTTGATTTTTCTTCATCAGTGTTATAGATATTTCATCAATGGTGAAAAAAACACATAAAAAATAGTATACTTATAACAATGACTCCAATGCATTACTCTAATGCAATGCATGAAATAACACACAAAAAAATTATTTTATAGCACTAACTAAACAAAACTATTATACTTATCAAACAACTTCCCATTCAATTTTATTTTTCAAACCACTCCCCATTTAAGAGTAAAATCAACCTTTAAATACAACCAACTCACGCTTTCCGCTTCCTTTAACTCTAATTATTGAAGATTTATTTTTGATAGGCACAACGTCTATTTATTTTTTATAGTATGGATATGGAGTTTTCGGGTTGGTTGCTGCCAGTAAATATTACAACTTTTTCTTTTGACTAATCCTCCGCTGAGATAGAGTTTCTAGTCTTACAACAATTTTATACTAAATTATTACGGTTAACTTTAAATATTTCAAAGATAGCGTGAAAATATATTATAAATGATTCAAATAGTTAGAGACCAACTCACTTCATGCATGAAGGAAGACGAATGTCAAATATCATTCATCATTTACAACAATTATAACATGAAGAAAGACCAATTATCCAAACACGTTGTTGACAAGAATAAACCTTCTTCCTAAATTAACTCTAATCCCGTGTTATACTTTTAAGGTAAAGAAAAGGAATAAGGAGAATAATTTTATCAATGACAAAAATCAATCTTTAACCTTTGAAAAACACATATCAGTCATAGAAGTAATACCGTGGCAATAAAATGGATTATGTTTACATATGTTCTACTTCAAGGCATTCGAGTTTAGTTTATACATTTCTTACTTTTAGGCATCTAAATTTAAAAATTATAAGTATCATGCATGCCATTGATATAGACCGATAAAGCTACATCACAAGGCCCTTAAAAAATCTAGGGAGCCAACAATCGCAAGAAGAGATGCAGATGAGATAGAGAGTTGGATTTGAAAACCCTAGAAGTCTGGAGAATTTTGGTTTCAAGAAATGGTGGAGGGAAATTTAACTAGGGTTTACTCCCTATACTGACCATGGGGGTGGTCTCCTTCGATCGAAATTTGGCGTGTTGAGGCATGTTTGGGGGGACATTTGGACCCTACTTGGCTTGTGCTCAGAAGTTGTGGGGATGGGAGCCCTCATAACGTTTTATTCTATGATTGATTTCTTTGCTATTTTTTGTTACAATTCTACTTTGGTTTCCTTGACGAGGTGTCAGTCTGCAAGGTTTGGGTTTGGTTCTCTGTCACTGTCTGAGCCGGAGAAGGGGTGGCCATGATGTTTTTTTTACTCTACCAATTACCATGGTCAAATTTGAAAAGTATGTGGACTTGGAGCCTGTGGTAGAGGATAAAATTGGTCTGGGGTCTAGAGCCTACGAAGCAAACCTAACGAAGGTGGTGCTGCTAGCAATGTCTCCAGGTGGAAAAGGGGATGTTGGTGCTGAACTGGCAGATGGATGGCAGTTTAACTCCATTTATTTTGGGAAAAAAATACTCCTCAAAGGAATGGGAACCTGCATTAAAACCACAGTTTGAGCTGGTGGATGCAAAGGCAACAATCATCCCGTCAATTGTGGAGAAGGGGTGCAGTTGAGTGAGTTCATTTTTTTCTTTAACCCCCTCCATTTCCGGGTTTCCCTCTGGTGGTTTGGAGGATATAGTAAATTTTCCTGGTGTTGGGCACAATGAAGGACTTAAGGCATGCCTCTTCTCGACCTGGGATGAAAATTCTCTGGGGGTAGGGTAGTGTTTTAGTAATCTGGAGTTAGGAGATGGGCTGGAGGGTCGAAAGCGCTTTTTGTCTCCTCCTATCATCCAAAATTCTGGTGTAGATGAGGCTACGGGGGATGTTTTCTGTCAAGAGGGACTGCACCTGCAGGATGCTCCTGGGAAACCACGACTCCTTATTATTGATGGGGAGCAGGTTGGGGTTTCACTTTCCAGTTTTCATGGATTTCAGTTTGAAGGTTTAGTGGGGTTTGATTCTCAGTTGTTGGGGGCATTATCGATAAACAACCCTGGTTTTTGGGCAAACCATCCTTTGTGAGACGAGGGTGTCTTTGATCAGGGAGGAACAATTGGATGAATGACTTGGGGTTCCAAAGGAAGAAGGCTCACACGGTCCGGTGAATCAATCCATTTCGGGAGGGGACGAGGAAGGGGAAACATTGGCTAAGAGTGAAAAGAGGGTAGGTTATAAGAAACAAACAGGAGGATCTTAAATTGACTTTTGGGATAGATATTCACATTAACAAATCAATGGAGGCCTTTGACCCCATACTGGTGGGTGGAGCATGTAGCAAAAATTTCTCTACTGAATATATTTGTGAATGGATTGATAAAGCATGGAAGGAAGCCCTAGATAACAAGGTGGAAGTTATCACACTGGCTCGTGGATGGTTCATGGTGCGCTTCAAACAACGGGAGGCTCTGCAGTGGGTTTTACAAAGAAATTGGTTTTTTGGGTTGCCGCCAATTATTTTCAAGAAATTCATGCCCCTGTTCGACGCCCAACATGAAAAGGTGGAGTAAATCTCCTTATGGGTTAGCTTACCCTCTCTTCCTCCACATCTTTAGATGAAGGATGTATTCCGGACCATTGCAAATTAACTGGGGACACATCTATAAGATGATATGTCATTTTTAGAAACAAAAAAACATAATATGGCTCGTATTCTGGTGAAACTTGACCTGAGAGAGGGTTTAGCTGAAAAAATCAATCTGCAGTTACAGGGTTACTCCCATTGCCAAATTGTCAATTATGAGCACTTGCCTTTTCATTTCCATCGATGCCACGAGTATAGTCATCTTGCACGCAACTGACCTTTGGGGTTTCGGCGTCAAAGACGGTTGAGAAGGGATTCATGGATGGATGCAAGGGGTCTGGTTGAGGAATTGGTGGTAGACCAGATGGTTGCGAACGTGCCTATGGCTGAAGGAGCTCAGGTCGAGGTGGAGGCTTGGGTCGATCAATAGGCATTCCTGAACATTATGCCTCCTACAGATGACCTCAATCAGAAAGTTCAGGTGGTCGAGGACCCTCTTGTTTCGGCACTCCACCCTACGTGTACTTGCTCTCTTTCCCTATCTCCTCTGCATGATTCCTTTAAGTCTCTATTAAGTGATTTTCCTCATCCTGGCCCCTCGAGGTTGTTTTAAAATGAGATTTTAGATCGTGGCAGTTTGTCTGTGGCTCTGGATAATATTATTACGTCCATACCTTCTTTTTCCCTTAAAAGCTTAACCTTTTCAAGCCTGATCCTGTCTCAATCCCCTTGGGGTCCATTGATTTTCCCCTATAAAACCTGTGCCCCTGGGAAAAAATATCTCTTCCACCTGCGACCTTTGACAGGTTGGGTTCGGCCTTGGATCTTCTGAGGTTGCGCAAATCGAGAGGGCATAAAACTCACATTTCAAAGGCAGAACTTAAGGCAAAGTTGGACATTGTAGATCACAAAAAGTTATCCTTGGAAAGGGCGCTTAGAGTAGAGGAGTCCCCTGTCATAGTTTCTAAATTATCATGGCTTTGCTAGCAGCCATAAAAAACTAGCCCTAAAATCACTTTTTTATTTCATATAAGCCTGATGTAATTATTCCACAAGAAACCAACGGAGTCGGGGATGTTGTTAGTCCCTCTCTTTGTAAAATGATGTGTGACTGGTCCTTTTTTACTATTGATGCAAAAGTTAGATCTAGCGGTTTAGCTCTAGGTATCAATGAAATTCGTTTAAGGCTATGAAAATCTTGGAGCTCTGATTTCGTTTTTGGGGTGGAGACCTACTCGTCTGAGCTCTATTATATTTTATCTCTGGTTAATATCTATGGTCCTTGTCAAGATAGGGTAATATTCTGGAACTCCCTTCTTGCTAAGCCTTTTATGAAAGTTCCAAATATGGTTGTGGGGGGGGACCTCAATTTCTCCTTGGGATTATCTGAGACTTGGGGTCCTCAGGCACGTGTAGACCCTCTAGCAAATTTCTTCTTGGAAAAGATACAGGATGGAAACCTTATTAATCTCAACTTGATAAAATTGGGCCCAATATGGAGGAATCGTCGAGTTGGGGTGGATTGGGTGGCCAAGAGACTAGATCGCTTCTTGTTAAATGAGGCCCTTTTATCACATGTTCCTTCATTTAGGAAATGAGTGGGTTCTGGAAGGGAATTAGATCATTTTCCCATTCTTTTGGAGCTGAAAGGGTCTAGTGACAATCTTGGTGCTCCTTTCAAGTTATTTTTTATTTTTATTTATTTAATTTTATTATTATTTATTATCATTATTATTTTCGGGTTGGTTAAAAGGGGCCTCCTTTTCTCCTTTTCTCATTTTATCAAATATGTTTGGAGATATTCGAACAGTACTTAGGACACCTCTTTGGTTTCATCTTTCATGGATAATCTCAAAATATTGAAACAAGAAATAATTGTTTTGGCTAGAGCTAAGAGGATGAGGGATGATGAGGAATTTAGCTTATTCTATCAGAATTGGAATCTTTGAAAATCCTAGAGATGGATGGGTATGAAACTAATGAGAAGAGATAAAGGATCAAGCTCCTCGAGACTAGCAGGAAAAGTATCCTAAATGATGGTGAAGAATAGTGGAGACTCAAAAGTCGTGACATTTGGCTTGCAGCGGGGGATAAAAACTCTAAGATTTTCCAAAATTATGCAAAGGGGAGGAGGAATTATAATACGATTTGGGAAATGTAGTGGGATGAGGGTGGTATAGCAAACTATTTTTTTGAACTTTCTAACTTGGGAAAGGATTAATTCAAAAAACAATTAAGGCTCCGGAGGTGGTCTCTATTGCTGAGGTGATCAGAGTAGCACAGACCTTCCATAATTATGCGTAGGAAGAAGAAAATGAATACTTTATGTCTCCGGTGACTAAAATCTAAGTGGAAGGTATCCTAAAATAGATACAGAAAGACAAAAGCCCAAGGTCAGATGGATAGATTGTGGAATTCTTTCAGCATTTTTTTGATCTATTGGGGGATAATCTGGTTGGGGTGGTGGAATAAACCCATAATAGGGGACATATCCACGAGCCTTTCAATACCACATTCATTGTCCTTATTCTTAAAACTGATGTTCCTACTTCTTTTTATGAGTTTAGACCTATTTCTCTTTGCAATTGTGTTTATAAAATTATTGGGAAAGTTATTACGACCTAGTTAAAGCCTATTTTGTCCAGGAATATTTCAAAGGAACAATTTGGCTTCCTGGATGGCAGGCATATTCATGAGGCTATATGTGTTGCAAAAGAAATGATGCATATCATTAAAAGAAGTAGAAGGAAAGGAATGAATGTTAAAATCGATTTATCAAATGCATATGATAGAATTAGCTGGTTATACCTTAGGCTGCTGCTAGCCCATCTAGGTTTTTGCATTGGTTTCATTAATTGGATCATGAGTTGTATAAATACTGTTTCTTTTGCAGTTGTTATAAATGGGGTTTCCTCTCATTTTTTCCACAGTCAAAGAGGGCTTAGACAAGGCTGACCTCTATTACCCTTGTTTTTGCTTTTGGCAGTTGAAGGTCTACGTCAATTTTTGTTGGCCGCTAAAAGGAATGGCAACCTGAAAGGAATTGAAATTGCAACTAACTTATTCATATCTCATCTAATTTTTGTAGATGATATTATTTTGTTAAAAAATGGATCTAGGGAGGAGTTACAATAATTGAATTCATCCCTTGATTTGTTTCTTCATGTAACTGGGATGTGCATTAATGATCATAAATCCTCAATTGTCTACACAGGGTTTTCAGAGATTGAAGTGTCTCGGTTCAATATGTTTTTTCCCTTCGAGTATTTTCCTATGGGAGGCATTTCAAATATCTTGGGTTCCACCTTAAGCCGAATTCATACATGAAGCTTGATGGGTTTTCGTTGATTACAAAAATATAAAATCAAATTAAATCCTAGAGCTTCAAGTGGTTGTCTAGAGCGGGTAGATTTGTTTTAACAAATTCGGTGCTCATGTATATCTCGGTTTATTGGATCACTTTGACTTGGGTGCCTAAGGGAATTCAACCTAAAATCAGGAATATCTACAGTCGGTTCTTGTGGGTAGGGGATAAAGAGGATGTGGTTCTCCCCTCGGTTAAGTGGGACAAAATTGTGTGACTGAAAGCATGGGGAGGTTGGGGGATTAATGAGATCCATTCTTTTGCCATTTCTCTAGCGGAAAAATCAGGATGGTGATTTATGTCTATGGATAATTGTTGGACTGTGGTGTTCAAAACGAAGTATATATATCTGGAACCTTTGGATGATTGGATGAGGAGATAAAATAAGAGAACAATGAACTCCTCAGTGATTTGGAAGGAAAATATAGATACTTTTAATTTGGTGGAAGATGGGTTACCTTGGCATGTTGGATATGGTGAAAAAGTTCATATTGGTCTGGATCCTTGGGTGGGTTGTAATGAGGATTTTGCACTTTTGAGGGAGCTTTTGCTTTTGCTCAAAGGTCGTGGGTTCACCTTTCTAAATCATATAGAGAAAGCAACCTCTTCCAATTTTTGGAATCAAGGCTAGAAAATGACCGAGGAATTAAATTTAGACCCTCGTTGGCATGGGGATTAGCAGAGATACACAGGTGAACTCCAACGCACTAGTGTCAAACTCAAAGATTGTTTGGACTCCATCAAATGGGTTCATGCCCCATCTAGCAGGTACTCTCCAAAGTTTGGTTATATGTACTTAATGGCTAGAAAAGCTTAGGGTGGACAAGAGTGGTGCTGCAAACTCATTTGGAAACTGAAAAGTCTTGCAAAATATAGACTCTTCTTTTGGTGCATCCTTATGAATAAAGTTCCCACTTGGAACAATATTATGAAACGAAAAAAACAAGGTCCTGGTTGGTGTTGTATATGCAAAAATGCTGAAGAATTTGTTAATCATTTGTTCTTACAATGTCCTTTTTCTTCCAACGTTTGGGATGATACTGTGTCCCTTATAGGGACAAGTTTGAAGTGGGAAGGAAACAATTGCAAGGAAGCCTATCAATTATGGTGGAATTTGGATTTTAATGAAAAATTTAGAAAAATTCCTTTGATTGTCTCTTGGGAATTTGGTTGACACATAATAAAGTTATTTTTCAGGACTGTGCAACTTCCCCTTACCCAATTGTAGCAAAATGCTCTTCGATTTATGCTCTTATTCCTTCTCTTTCATCATCACATCCTTAAAGGCTTATCAAGGAATAATTGATCAAATTAGGCATTCCATGGGCTTACTTTGATGGTGCTTCTGATAATGATGACAAATGTAGGAGATGGTTTGGTAATTTTCCTTGGTAAGGACAATTTTTTTAAGGCTCTCAATAAAGCTCACTAAAGCTCCTTATGTGATGGTTAAAACAACTGGGTTTGGGTTCTGTTCAAATATTTGGTGACTCTATGAATGTTTTTAATTGGTTCAACTGTTTACAGAGATGTCAAAATCATATTTTGATTCCAATTTTAGAATAAATATTGCAATTAAAAAGTTCTTATGATCATATCATTGTTTGCCATATATATAGGGAACGAAACATCTCCGCGGACCTCCTTTCTAAGGAGGGTTTACAACAAACTATGGGCAGCTGGAGGACAACAAAACAGATTGATGGATTGATCCAAGTGTCAAATCAGTTACCTTTTGTTTACTAGTCATCTTCCTGATGTACAAAGACCAGCCTTTTTATCACTGTGGTTATTTTATGTGTTGACCTTATTCCATCTTTACTTATGTATATGTTTTGGTAAATGAATACACTTGTGACATTATTCAGTGACTATATTTTTTGATTATTAGGTTTTTTTCCCCTTAAGGGGGGGCCCTATCTTATTTTGGTATGTTTTTATTTAGAATCTATGTTTTACTATTTCGAGTGGTTTCTTTTGCTCGGTCTTGTATGTCATGACATATTGCCGACACTTCTAGCAAATTTTCACCACTACATAATGTGTTATGCATATACTATGTAACCTTTTATTATGACAATAGAAAGTTCGATTTTTCTTTGGAAAAAAATAAAGAAGTGATGCAGATGGGACAATCCCAGCTCCATAGGGAGTATAAGGTACATAATAGTTTAAAGTAATAAAGTCGCAAATTTATGCAAATTAGTTCGAGATTTTAGCTCCAGTGAAACTGAGATGGTAATTGGATTCTTCACATGTCCTTTTAGAAACCCTTCACGGTTGCTCTTTATTTGATTCTTCGATTAAACGATCATGTTAAGCGAGACAACTTAATGCAATGTATTGTATTGTTAAAAAAAAACCTAAAAATGTTTTTTCATTTAAAAACGAATGAGATTTTCATTCTCTTTGTTATTTTTAAGGGAGAAAAAGTAGAAACCTTCATTATTCTTATTTAACATTATTTATTATTATTAGTTTTAAAAGCAAACACTAAATATAGATATTTCCTTTTTTAAGTTCTTTTTGTTCAAAGCTCTAGATTTTGGAAACTTAATTGTTTATTTTCCCAAGGTTTTAAAAACTGACTTGTTATTTTTAAGGGAGAAAAAGTAAAAACCTTCATTATTCTTGTTTTTTATTATTAGTTTTACAAGCAAATATTGATATGGAAATTTCCTTTGTTAAATTTTGTCGCTCAAATCTCCAGATTTTGGAAACTTAATTTTTTAATTCCCCATAGGTTTTAAAAATTGATTTATTTTTTTAAAGTGAGATAAATGTAATTAAATAACTAATGTGATGTCCTCGATGAGGGTGTACGTCAGGGAAGAAAACTAGTGTACGATACGTCATTAGAGCCTGTACAACCTCCACGCACTCCATCAAACCACTGTGATGTGACTAGCAGGTTCTAAATGACCGCAAGGGGCATTACTACTCACATGCACTGGTAATAAATACAACCTCCATAAGGTGACGACCTTCATTTGGTCACGGTGGGAGATGAATCTAGGTTGTATAGTGGAGATAGGGATAGCAAAATACGGAGGGTGGTTGAGGCTAGGGCTGGCCCATGGGATCCTGAAGCGCAAGGGGTGGATGAATAATTTTGGTTTCTCACAGGGAACCTTCGTTTGAAGAGTGAGCCTCCGGTTCTTGAGACCAAGATAGCACATGACGCTCAAGGTAAGATCACTCTGACTTTTTGTCCTTTTCTTTCTGAGGGTTGGGGGTCCTAGTGTCTTAGTAATTGGGATTGTGCTGGTTTAGAGGTTCATCAGGTGTATGCTCCATTTTTAATTTAGAGGGAAGGCTATGCCTTTGGTTTCACCTCACCCCTGTGGAAGTTTGAGGGAGTTCCTAATTGCGCGGAGGAAGGCATGGGTATGGGTTTCCAGTTGCCTCGAGACACATGTCCCTTTCACTTCATCTCCAGGGCATGGGGGTAGGAGTATAGACATGAAGAGTACTGGAATTGCATCTATGTCGCTCCTTGTAGTGTAGTGGAGTGTGGTTTTGTTATTCAGTGGTGTAGTTCTTTGGGGGGGGGGGGATTTTTACAGATTCTGATACTAGTTTCTCTACAGTCTTGTTGAATTTTGCATGTCACGCCATAGAGGACATCCATGTCCAGGGGGGTCGCAATTAATGGAAATCCATGCGGCCTGATCCTGGAAATCCACTATCCTCGAATTCTTCAAGCAACCGAGAAACTAAGGAGGTTTCTTCTCTTTCCCCATCCTGATCCTCGGGCAATGTGGTAGCTCCGACCACTCCGGAATCCACTGCGGCACAATTGAGGAACATCTAGGTGAACATGGACATTATTCGAGAACATTGATATGATGATCGCAACGAGTCGGTAACATACAACAATGACATCCAGTTTAGCCAAAGTGAAATATTTGAAAAACTGGCCAGCTTGTGACGACAATACTGACACACCAATGACCACCTTCGTAGCTATTAGGGTCCTATAATAATAAGGATCATAATTTTGAATTGACTATGTTAAGTCTTGTAATATTGTACATACCTTTGCTTTCTGCAAATGTTTTCCCATATTTTAAAAAATGAAAAGAGGGTATGTCCTAAAAGAATAATCAAAGGACCAAAATAAAGAAAGATCGAAAAATGATATAAAGTATGAACCCCACAAAAAGAAACAAAAATAAATTCTGAAAGTGTTGCACATTCAGATGCCACTACTCTTATTTTACTTTACTTTTGCAAATAATATTGTGTGGAACTTGTTCAAAATGCCACAATTCATGATGATCATACAATTTAATCTTGATTAAATCATGCCTTTAAATTTCATGTCATGGTAGTTAGTGAATAAAGATCTGACCAAATCATGTAACCTTGGCAGATCAGTAGTTAGGTAAAGAATAAAATGAGCTCATAAGTTTAATCTCAGCCATTGGAAGATATAAGGTTATAAATAAGTTACTTTTCTTATCAAAAGAAAATAAAAGCTTCAGCAAGCTCAAATGCACCCAATAAAGGAAGTAAAAAATGTTAGGATAAATAAAGGGTAGGTAGGATACTTTCAAGAGTTATGAAAATCATAATTTAGTTTATCTCTTGTCACTAATGTCTTTCTAACATTTCCCCTTATCCTAAAATTCCCTCTTTCCTCTCTTGGAAACCATTCCCCCTTTCAAAATCTCTTTCCCTTTGAAAAATCCCTTTCCCTTTGCTAACATCCCTTTTCCCTTCCTAAAAACCCTTTTTCCTTTGAAAAACCCATTTCCCTTGACTAACCCTGCCCTTTCCAAATAAAACAACAAAAACCCACAAAACCAAAGTTTCAAAGCGTGAAATTAATATATTATCGAGCCCCACTTCCCTTTTAAATTAAACCCCCCTCTTAATATTTTCCAAAGCCTATTTTATATATTTCCATTTAAACATCCCGTTTAAATGTATTCCTCGACCCATCTTTATATTAAAACCTTTTGATATCATTTTACCCCTCCACATAAGTTATTTACCTGACCCCACCGCTTGAAAACCCCCAACTTGTCCAACCGCCTGATCATCATCCGTTAGATCTAATGACCAATAAAAAATTTTGCACCCCCCAACATTCAAATGTTTAAAGCCAGGGGGGGTGGGGGGGTGGTGCGAAACGGGTGGTTTTATCCACCCCCTCCCTTGCCATGCGGCATCACCACATTTCATCGCACCCCCCATTTCCCAAACCGCCAAACTTCTTTCTGACGTGCGATAAACCACCCAAGCTGTGAAATAAACCACTGATATTTGAAATAAACCCCCATGCCATGCGATAATCCCCAAAGTTCAAAAGTAATAAAAATCCACCTGAAACTGTTATTTCACAATTTCTGTTGAAATGCGAAGAGACCAAAAGAGACATTGCAGACCAAGATTGAACCCTGCTGCTGCCTAGACTCCTTCCATGACCAAATTCACCATTTTCCAGGTAATTATAAGTACCTAAAACCATCTAATTTGTTGATTAGCTCAATAAATAAACGAATTAATGGCTTCACAGAGCGTCTAGAGTGAAACCCTCTTCAACCCCCAGTGTTAGATGTTGAACACACCCCTTTGGCCGATAAAGACTTCAAGATCAATGATACTATGACTGATTGCAACCTTTTGGAGCTCAACTGCTAGAGCCATGATAAATTTGTTGATCAAGCAGATGAAATTCATTTTTGGGATTTAAACCTACCCAAATACATATTCCCATAGACCTATCAGTTCCAAAAACTCACCAGACTGTGCCAAGTAAGCTATTTACCCAATGAAAGAGCTTTAATAACCCCAAACCAAGAAATCCTATTCACAATCACTGCTCAATCCATCAATCAAATGTTGCAGATTCAACCACAACTTCATGAAGTACATTTATGAATTGAAACCCTTACTGAACTCTAATTAAAGCTGGAATTTCCTAAGAGATTCCAAATCTTTCAGACTTTCCTCCCTCCATCAGTAGAAACTCCTAAAAGAAATCCTCAATACTCAGCTTCCATGTTTTTAGAAAGAACCATAAAAATTGTTACCATGATGTCATGTATTTTAGGATATTTTACTTATGAACATGTAGATGCATCCATCCTTGGTTTCCTATCCATATTTTTCCCAGGTCAGCCTCCATCTACAGTTTCAACTTTTCCTAATACCTGGAAGATGCCATACATGATCAATTGATCAAACTGCAAGAAGAAGGAGTCTTCAAATAGTCCTCAATTTTGTTTCATATGTTTATATATTTCCAATCAGAAAGGTTTGCAGTTAGCCTCCAAAAAGTAGACACAGAGGGTAATCCCCAATCTTTTGTCTTTTGGAAATCCTTGATCAGAAAGGATTCCACTGAATTCAACTTCAAAGACTTCATTGATTCTTTTGTTTATCCAGTAGTTAATATGCTAAGCAGTAGCATTCAGCCTAGAATCAATGAAGAGATAAAAAAGGCTCTATAGTTGTCAGAGCAGAGTAAAATAGGAGACTAGTATTTATACCAGAATCATACAGAAATTAGAGTGTATGGAAGCCAACTAAATCCATACAAGCTTCCCAAATACCTCCCAATGAGGATATTTGCTTTAGAATACATTAGATAGATTTTGAATTCAGTTGAGATTAATTTCCTTTCAGCTAAGAAGAAAACTCAATTTAATATAGAAAACAAACTAGGGCCTTTCTTATGCAATAGTAGGAATGCTGGACAACAAGAAGAAAAATGTGTACAAGAGTTTAAGTTCAGTAGTAGTTTCAAATGGCAATATGACCCCATGGGTGTCATAAGTAAATTAAGAGTCAAGTTCAAATTGATCCCTTTCATTCATGAGCCAAAGCCTGAAATTGAAAAGTATTCCAACCAGTCAGAGTGGTTGGAAAATACTTTACAGGAGGTGGAGAAACAGGTTGATACTAGTTCCATCCTTCTTACTCCAACCCCATAGGACAAAAATTCAAAGAGGGCAAGAGAGTAAGGCTCTTATTCTGCATAAACATCTTCTGATACTAAATTCATACTTATGTACAGGAAGCAAACAAAACTGAATCCAATGGTAGAGACAGTTGAAACCATTGAAATAGATATTGTTGTCAAAGATGATGCATCTCCAACAGTTTTAGAAGAAACACATCAACCATCAACTTCCAGTGCAAAAATCATTCAGAAACATAATAGTGCAGAGGTTTCATCATCTAGCAAACCAGTTGAGAAAGAGAAAGATATCATGGAGAAATACAAAAAGATTAAAATAAAAAATGAAGCATTGAAGGTTGTCACATATGCACAGTATTGGAAGCAAACTCCTAGTGATTAGAGTAGGTTGCTTTCAGCTTATGACCTCAAAACAAGGAAGATGCAGATCACATTTCTACAGCCAAAGGTGTAGCCTCCTAAAACTTCAGAAGGTTATACTAAAACAACATTTGAAGTTCCTGCCAAATATGTGCATCCCATTAACCAAATTGAATTTCACAAATAGGAAGGATAAATTATTTATTCCACAATGACACACAAAGCTTTAAGTGTCCAAAAGTTGCAAAATTCTCTAGAAAATATAAAAACACGGTTAAGCTAGAGAAATTTTCATCACAAGAAAAAGATAATAGGATAAATTCACTTGAAGATTTAATAATGGAAGTTGGTTATAATCCAAAAGATATCAAAGTAGCATAAGAACTAATAAAGAAGAAGAATGCACACATAGTTGCACTGAAGAAACAACTAAAGTTGCCAACAATAGAGCATCCAAAAACCAAGGAGGTTTTGGAAAATGATAATCAAAAGGATAAAATGATGAATATCATGATTCAGTTAACAACTCAACTAAAAGAAATGGAAACATAAATGGACAAACTTGTGTAAGAAAATCAAACCAACATGGAATAAATTACCATTACTGCTATTCCTATAGCTTCTACATCAGCTCCATTGTCTACAACAGTTCTAGTATCAACATCAGTTCTAGCAACTACATCAACAACAATATCATCAGTTCAAACAACCCATCCCACTGATAAGGCCAACAAATTGATTAAGGCAATGCAAGATGTGTCTATTCAAACTACTGAAATTAACAAGATTAAAGAACAAGTAAAAATTTTAGAAGATGGCAAGAAATTGGCAGAAGAAATGCATCAGGCAGAAGTACAAAAAGCCAACAAATTAACTGAAAGAATCCACAAGTTAGAAATGGAGTTATCAATGAAAGAACCTTTAGCCCAAGAAAAAAAGCAGTTGTGGGCCAATATCATTAACTCAGTTAATGATATTTGGCCTTCTATACAGGTTATATTTGAACAAAAGGACTTGATGAAGGAGGCTGGTGATGCAATTCAAAAGGTCAAAGACAATCTTTGAAAGAAACCAGAGGAAGCTTCTGAGATAATGAAATTCCTTAATTCTAAAAATAAACAGGAATTGGAAGAGGTCGGGATATCATACAGAAAAAAGACTATCTTATGGATGAAGAAAGCGATTTCTAAGAGAAATTTGATGATACAGCTTGAAGACAAATGTCAAACAATGTAACTTGCAGTGAACAGGTTTATTAAAAAATTTGATGTATTGAGGCAGAAAGGTCTGCCTAATCCTTTGGTAATCAATGATAAACTAATGAGGCATGAAGATTATGATAAGAAGATCAGGGAAGTAGCTAAAGATACTTCCAACAATTCAATAATGAAGGAAGTTCCCACAGGCAAAGTACTCCTTCAAAGTTTAGAAAACTTCTTTTACCTCCAGCATGAGGTAAATCACCTTTTTGTGAATAAGCCCATGTTTTCCAAATACAGAGAGGCAGATGAGATTTACCGAAGGATGATGAATATTAAACTTCCAGACGAAGAAACCTGGGAAAATGGTGTGATTTACTATGACAGGTTAAAGAGCAAACAGATGAAAGACAGATGAAAGAAAGATAGCTAAAACAAAGACAACGTGAAAGGGAAGACAAATGATCGAAGCAGACAACATGAAATAAACAAACAGTAAATAACAATAAAATAAAACAGGGATAGATTTCAATCAGTTACTAGGTGTCAATATCTTCTTGCATGAAGATATTTTATTTCCTTAAATAAATCATAATCAGTTGATATTATATTTTGTGTAAATATTTGTATAAATACTTCATTATTTTGAAGTATTGAGGGTGGATTTCTAAATATTTCTATAGCTGATTGATCTACTACCTAAGGGTTATTGTACCATTTCCAGTTGACAGACAGGACAAGTAATAAAGACATTTCTTTACAGGATTCATGTGTTGAGTTATCTCAATGAAGTATAATTTCAATTGTTCATCATGTTCTTTTCTTAAGTATTCCATAAACTTTAATGTGTTCTAAATTTGAATGTTATAACTGGAATTTTACTGCAAAATTTCTTTAATTACACTCTTTTTTGAACTGTTATACATTTCTATGTTTTCTTCTGATATCTTGTTTAGAGAATTCTTAATTTCCCTATGATCCCAATTGACCTCCTTCACCTTCCTTCATTATATGTTTTAAGTAATTATTAACTACTCCTTGATCCCGATTGAAAACCACTTCACCATTCAGCCTTGAGATCTGATTTTGCTCAGCTATCCTACCCTGTAACACTTCCTTTATAATTTTCTTTTGTTATGTTTTCAAGGTAATTGACTCCATAGCCCAATCGAAAATGGAAAAGCACCTATCCATCTAAATCAGTAATTCCACCAACAAATAAAAATCAATTCAAATCAAGCATACATAACTAGCCTAAAATTTATTAAAAAAACAAAGTTAAATCATTAAGATAGAGCCCTCTTTGAGCATTAGGAAGGCTAGGTCCTAATCTCCAAAAGTGGATGATAGTTACCTCTGATATTTATTTTTTAACGCACATAACAACTCTTGGGAAATTTTGGAGTGATAACAGTAGCCTAGAAGCGATGGTGGAGCATATTCACTTTCACATGCAGTAACATGTGGGCTACTTTGTAGCTCCCCCTGTAATCCCCCCAAACCCCCCTCAATATGTTGCTCTATGTTTTGCTTCATTTTTTGTTTAATGTATGTATGTCGAGGCTACTAGGCCTATTGAAAATAATGAATGTTATCGGTTGCTCATGGTTTCCTCCAAGCCTCGATCTCAACAAGTCTGGTTGGAATGAGAGAAAGGGGTATGTTGAGATGATTTTGTACTCAACAATTTTTTTATAATATAAGGAAAAAACTTTGAACGAAAAAAATACAAAATAACAAATGTGATTAATCTTTAATCGATATTGCAAGCCAAAAAAACATACAAATTTATTTGTAAGATGCCTTGACCAAAATTGATCAGACTAAAACAAGGAAGGAAACAATTAGAAAATTAAAATGTAAAATGTGATCGTGTTTTCCCATAGAAAGACACTTTACTGTACCTCTTTTCTCTTCAGTCTCCTTTCTACTTTCTCAATGAGCAAAAAATTTCAAAATACAGACACATAGAGGAAAACCACACGGATACATAATAGAGAATCACACGGTGCAGAGAGACACAAAGTACACACAAAGTGTTTAATAGGGAAAACATACACATCCTCCTGTGATAGAAAGCGCAGAAAGTAAAGAAATTTGCAACGAGCTATCTGCTTGCATTTTATCTTAGCATTTGTCGATCACCCAGGTGATCACAAGATTGAACGATTAAATTTCACCTGTAGGATCAAAGTTTTTAAGATCGAATGGCACAAAAACATTTATCTGAGAGTTCAAATTTAGTTGCGATGTTTTTTTTGCCTTTAAGATACTGATACAACAAGAGTGAAACCACGGTTTCAAGTGGAGTTCGAGGGTCAAGCTTTTATAACAAAACTTTAATTTAAATCTTTTGAAACGAGTCTTTTGAAAAGGTTAGGGTATATTTAATTTAAATATATTTCAGAAAGTGTTTACACTTGAGCTCGCATGGCATTAATTTGGCTGGTCTCTGGTGTGCATTACTATGGGTTGAGCCGAGAAATGGTAAATTTGAGTACTAATATATATGTGTGCATTTTCGTTATCTTAATATCATAAATCCTTGCCTTTAATATAAATTAAATCAAAATTTAATATAAACTTAAAGACGTGACATGATATGGTATTTATGTATTTTAAAATATAATTAAATTTACTAAATATTATTTATAAATTTTGAAATAAAACTATTATGTTAAATCATTCTTGGTCAATAATAGTTTTTTCTTTGAAAAACATATCTATGTGTATTAATAATAGACGATTATTTGTGTTACAAATTTTATAAATTATATTGTGAAATTTTTAATTTTAATTTTATAATTTTAAAAAATAAATTATATATTTAAATATTTATAAAAATATAATAAATATAAAATTTAATTTTTAGTTTACTTTTTAAGTCAGCACTCACATGGGATTGGAACCAATGACCTATTTGATGGAGTGCTTTAACAATGCACCCTTCACCATGAAACCAAATCCTCATGGGAAAATAATTTTATTTTTTATTTTTTTGTAAGCTTGGTAGGACCTTTCTATTCATTCTCTGTCCAAAAAGTCAGGTTACATCGAAATTCCAAACGGTTAGGTGGCCTCAACCTGCCAAAAGGGAAACCAGGTCCGTCGACAACCTGATGGCATGATAATCCATCCAAAAGCATAATATTATAAGTCTAGCAAGGTGAGCTAAATAAGTTTGAGTGTCCTTATACTTCCTAGAATCTATATAACTATAAACTTACTAAAAAGTGCGAAACTGCAACATACAACAAAATTCAAAACAGGGGGTACAACATCAAACTACTCATCATCAAATGAATCAAAAAGGGTAGGATCCTTTGCACTTGAGCCTGGAAGCTTAGTGTGAGGGATGCACGAAATATGTTGCTCGATGCGACTGAGGCATCCATTCTACTTTTGGAGTTGAAATTGAATCTACTGGAAATCCTTATTGTAATCCGGGAATCTTTGAGAAGACGAAGGCAAGCCATAAGGGATATGATCCAAAGCTTTAACCAAGAGGTTCTTCATCATCCAGTACAAATGATTTTTTTGTTTTTGTTTTTATATTGAGAATATCTTCCCTGAGAATTCCTTGGGTTAGGCACCAAATTTTTCCAATCATCCAAATAAATATCCAATCTACCGACTTATTGATTAAGCTCATCTTCCCACTCTGCTATAAGTTGACAGACCTGGGAAGAGTTTCCCTCATTATAGGCAGTGGCTGCTTCATTAATTATATGGGATGCTGACTTTAGGACATGGGGCTTACCAGCTAAATCGCTGGGTTGAAAAAACTTAGGGAATTATTTAGGCTACTTACAATGACCGCAAGAACCCTGGATGGTCTTTCCCTTCCAAAAGGTAGCATAGACCATGGTTCGAGAGTAACTGCGGGACCTAGTATCACCTAACTTTAACCCTATGGGACAACCCGAAGATATACTAAACCTAGGAGAAATATGCTTCAAGGGGTCGCACCAAGTCAAGGCACTTGCTAATGTAACCACATGTGAGGGCCATGAGTGATGCATAAACCAATTCGTTGTCTTGTTGTAGATAGAAAACTAGAAATAAAAATAGTCCCAGAGCCAAGTGTGATTTTGACTCTGCTTGAGATGTCTAAGGGTATAAGCATAAACTGAACTACCCACATATTGTAACCCTGAAGGTTCAGGGCCTAAATCACAAACATTTAGAAGATAAAAAAATCCATTACGTCAGGGACAAAAACAAGAAGAGGACCGGGAAAAACACATAGGCCTTACCCAGCAAACTCCCATCTGCAACAACAAAATACCAAAGAACACAGACAAAAGAGTACAAAAAACAAAATAACCCTCATACAATTCTACAACAGTTGTATAGGAATCCAGGTAGGGCACCTTCCAAACCATCTAATTTAAAAGAAAGCCATTCGTCTCGGAGACCAGCAAACATGTATAGCGATCCATAGGAGTAGGGATACATGGTTTGAGACTGAAATCACACCCGATAAAGGCATACTAAAGAAACTGTAATTGAACCAATTCCTGGTGAAGGATCACGAAGGACTCCTCGGGAAATTCGTCGTGCTGCTCGGACCATAAAAAATTTGAACAAGAATTGCAAATAGGAAACTTGTGAAATTTACTGGTGAAAAAGCCAAAAACATTCACCTTTATAAGGCTTATGCCACCTTATGAAATGACATTAATTGACACCATGTGTGAGGCCACCTCTCCATGTGCTTCGTGCATGTGGAGGGTGGTGAAGGATCTCCTCGGGATTTTCATAGCAAGCGATGGAGAGGGGCAAGAATTAATCTTTCCATCTCACACCCCTATCAAGGAAATTTTTTATTATTTTTATTTTATATATAGATTAATATTACGGGCACGCCAAATATTAAAGTGGTGTATAAAATTTCTTTGTAGAATAAGGGATCTCCATTTGTATATTCATTTGCACTGTTAAACTATGTATACATATTTGTACTATTAAAGAAGCAAACATATTTGTATAACTTGAGTAGGATTAATAATTAAGAGCATGTTCTTACTTGTTGGCTTGAGGGGTCCTGACCCAGGTTTGGAGGTTAAGGTTTTGCCAAGAAACCCTTATACTACTAGCCCTTTTGGCAATGACCTACTTGCGCAAGCCAAGGTCTCACCCAAAGCAGTATGGGAGGGTGCTGGAACTAGGTTTCCGCACCCTAAGAGAGAGTAGGTAATTCGAGGCAGATCTGTATTATAACTTACTAGGTTTGCACAGAATGAGTCTATTCGCAGCCCTTTTAACAGTGTAATTAGCATATAACCAAAACACAACTATCAGATCTAATCAATACATTTTCATCCACGTGCGTGCTATCAAATACCATCACAAAGCACTATAATCGCAGCCCATATAAGTTCACAAAGATACTTAAGCCAATTCCAGAACACAGACACATTTGCAGCTTTCTTAGGTATCATAGATGTGCTTCAGCAGTACACATAACCAATTCAGATAACACACAGATACTTTAATGATACTTCACATTCATTAAGATTCAGATCCACTTACAACCAAAACACAGCCCGCACACACAACCTAGCAGGGTTCGCACACAACAGGACTAAGGATCTCCGCGCACACAGCTAGCAGGAGTCCTTACCCAAAACAACCCAAAACAGATCTAACAGTTCGCACGTAGCATCAATCTATCAACTTTCTTGCCTACTAGACCCAATTAACTAGCTATTTATAATATTGTAGCCTTCACTATCCTATTGTCTGCAAACCGTTGTTTGTGGACCGTGGAGCTACCCTTTAGCCCATTACAAAAAATTTAGGGGCTTTGACCCACCCCAAAACCCCTACGCAGGACCAAATTTACAAAATTGTACAAAAACGCAAGTTAGGGAACCCCGTTCCAACAGGCCCCCAACACAATCTTGTGACTCGCCCTGAGTCATTGCGGCCGTGGGTTCTCCATATTCGCCTGCAGTTGCTTGATCGCCTCAACCAATGAGGGCAGCACACCTTCGCTCTGCGCAGCAACATTCTGAGCAATCTCCACCAATTTCTGTGACATTTGACCCTATGTAGCAGTAGTGACGCTCTGCAAAGTTTGGTTCAGCTTCTTTACTGCGATATTAACGTAATGAGAGAGCTTGAGGGCTTCATCGACCCAAGGCTTAAGGTGGTCGCTGAGGACCTTCTTTTTCTGGCGAAGCTCTTTAATCTCATCTCTCAGCATGTGGCTGGTATAAAATCATGTCAGGCGTTGAGCAGGGATCAAAGTAGGCATAGTGGCTTCCAGCTACTCAAACTCTTCTCCCTTCTGGCACAGTGTTTGAGTAAGTTCTTGTAGGAGAGGATATCGTTGCACCTTAGTCCACAACTGCATAGCGTTCTCCAATAGTCCTACGCCCTGAGAAATCTGATATGTGATAACATTAGTGGCCTCTGTGACCAGCACAGCTCGCTGGGCCCTTACCTCAGGGGGCGTTTTTGGCTGTAATTTGGCCTTCAAGGCCGCAATTTACTGTTCCATCTCTATCTTGACCGCCTGGATCTCGGTCCTTGAAGCCTTGAGTGTTGCAACAAGCCCCTCAATCTTGGCCTGGGGGTGGCAGAAGCCGGGATATCTTCAATGACATCTACGCAGAGCCTATTGATTAGGCGTTCCAACTCTATCTGCTGCGCAGTGGCAAGGGTACATGCAGCTTGTGCCTGGGATACTTCATCAGTATTTTCTTCTATCATCTGCTCAACTGTACTAAGCTGTTGGTGTACTTGGTGGTCCCTATGTTGAATCTCTTAGAACAGTGATGCGTGGAGGACCTGTAATGGTTCTTGTGGCAGGCGGGCTAGGTCCAATTGTACCTTTGCGTAGGCTTGGAATTGCGCTCCTAAGTCAGGTGGACTCAGCATGAGGGCTGCGCTTGGCAGAGGGCAGAGGCGACTTTGCGCTGTACTAATCAATGCGCTGCTTATTACTGGGGCTGACCTTGACTGGATCATACTTGTCTGTAAGGTGTCAGTATTCAGTTGCAAAGCCCAGAGCTCAGCCTGAAGGGTGTTGACTGTGTTCTTCTACTGCTCTTCCAAAGCTAACCATTTATCTTCTGTGGCAAGGGTGACTGCATTCTCAATATGCTCCAGGTCCTCCTTCGTCAGAGTAACTCCTACATATCGTTTCGACCATTGAGCGTGTTGATTCTTCCATGGTCCCTTAATAGGGTCACCCATTCATTTCATTTCCCGATGGGATTTAGCACCTCCCGCATCCAGACCCTCTCCACCCAGATCCTTCTGCAAATCCTTTTGTGACTCCTTCTGCAAATCCTTCTGTGAACCCTTCTGTACTCCCGAGTCCACTTCCTTCCCAATACTCTTACCTAGTCCTCTAGTCTCCTTGGCAGTGGTGGGCAAGGTGACCTTTGTGGTGCTCGTACCTATAGTGTCCTTCCTTCTTGACTTGAAGCCAAGCTTCCAGTGCGGAGGCCAACCAACAATAATTTGGTCAATCCCCTCATCTACGACCATGTATGGGAGTGATACCGATGTTGGATCCTTGCGGCCCCTAATCTGTGCATTGTGTATCATTACCTCAAACACTGCGATGCTCTTGTACTTATCGTAAATGGTTGGTGATAAGCGTGGCCGGGAATTGATAGCAACTACGAGCCCGCTCTAAAATAGGACCTGGAAGACTTGATTATCCTCAATACCTTGCACCTCCTTGGAATCCCAAAAGTTCACGTATCGCGCTCCCTCGTACATACTTGGCTCAAGTTCAGGGAGAACTGAGTCTTTAGGGGCTTCCCATGCGACCAACGTGATGAGGAGAAGTAGCCATGAGTAGCAGAATGATTTTCCTTGGTCTTGGGCCTCGCACACATTCTCCATAAATTATTTTCAACCTGGAACTTCCGCATCATCTTGCATGCTAACAATAAGGTGCCCATTCATGCACCAGGGTCGCTGATAGTGCTAATCATGAATCCCTGAGTGTTCCGCTCCACATGGTAATCCTCGCGCACCTTCTCAGCAATTTTTTGCTCATACTTTTTGCTGACGCATAGCATAGGGTCTGGCCCTCTATGGGGAGACTAGTAATTCGGTGACTAAGCGTGGCATCAATGGGGATTCGATCCTGGATCCACAAGTTACCATCATGGACTAGGGCATGCAGCTAGCGCACAAGTTGGTCTGTGACATTGTAGTGGCCAAAATGAGGAATCCTCACCAGGATTGAGAGCACGGAACCAGACAATCCGTGAACCCATGGCATGGGAACTACCTTCAGCACGTCATTCTCTAATACCCTTTCAAGATATAACTCAAGTGCCATTTCTGGGAAGGTGTCCAAATTGGCCAGGTTGTGGTCATCAAATTTTATCGAGTAAAGTTTTCCAAAGGAATTGCCAATTATGGGGACCTCTCTCAAAATTAGCGGCATTTGCAGGTATGTGCGCAGGCCATCGAGATTCTTAGGTGTGTGTGTCGAGGGCCTGCGAGGCCGGACATAGTGCGACATCCAGTTGATTGGTTCAGGGATCCGAGCCTCTTCTTGAGTAGACAGAGGCCGCTTCAAAGGGTTAGGTGAACGTGCCTAGGGAATCGTTCAGGGGGATTTCACATTCTGAGGGGAGGTGCGCAGCTTCCCTCTAGCCCACTTCGCAGGTTTCCCCAACCCTTAGCCTTTTTCCTTACCTTTCTGCTTTCCCTTACTCAACGTGGACATAACCTCCTCGACTTTAGGGTGAACTTCCAACACTTCCTCAGAGTCTCTCTCCGTCGAGGCCACGAGATGGGAAGATTTGGCGAGATTAGATGCAATCATTTTAGCATGAAAAATGAACTCAGGGTGGCTACTATCTGAGGGGGAAGCACACTCATACATGAACAAGGGGCAATAGTCACGGACTCGTACAAAACACAAACTGCTCAAGGTACACGAAACCCTCTTCTAAGCTATCCTTCTACTTTTACAGCCTTGGAGATCAACCAACGGTCGGGTGAAACTTATCAGGAACTTACCATCAAGAAAATGGTAAAAAATCTTCGGAAATTGCCTCATTAATTTCTGGTCGCCCACTCCTCTCAATGGTAAAATTTTCTTTTTACCCAGTTTTAATGTTCCAACGACTAGTTTTCGCAGCTGTAGATTACCCCTGTGCTTCCAGTGCACCCCTACACTCCTAGCACACCACCTGTGCTCTGAACACACCCTTACGCTCCCAGCGCACCTCCTGCGCTTTGAACACACCCCTGTATTCCCAGTGCACCTCTCTAGGCCTCCAAACCTGCGATCGATCCCTACGCGTACCACGGTCCTACCTGCAATTGTCTCCCGTTGTGCGCGTATTCCGCCCCATGCAGCTACTCCGACCATATAGGCATTTGATCCAATATGGTTTGATTCGGATGCCATTGACATATACTAGTACCATATCACCACGCAGCGTGGCTAACCGGACTGCTCCTCCATCAGTTATTTCCTTTACCATATAGGGACCTAGCCAGTGCTGATAGAACTTCCTTGGGTGTTTAGAAAACTGGCTATCATATAGCAAGACCAATTCTCCCTCCGTAAATGTATTTTTCCAAATATGTCGATCGTGCCATGCCTTATCCCAAGCCTTTTGAACTTGCTGATGGAAGTTAGAAATGAAACGATATTCCTACAAGGCCAGAAGCTGTGCTAACCGTTCCTCCATGATATCAGGCTCTGCCATATCGGTAAAGGCTATGATGCGCAAGCTAGGAACAATATAATCCATGGGCATAATGGCCTCCTTGCCATAGACCATCCTAAACGGTGTCTTCCTCGTCAACTTCTTGCAGGTGGTTCGATAAGCCCAAAGAACTGACGGGATGCGTACGTCCTAGTCGATTTGATCGACATTACAGACCTTGGTCAGTGCCTTCTCCAAGATCTTATTAAAAGCTTCTACAACTCCATTTTCCTGAGGATTATAATGGGTGATTTTTGCATGGTGGATCTGAAATTCTTCAGTCAAGGCCTGTATTGTTTCATTAAAAAAATGTGTACCTATATAGCTCATTAAGATATTGAGACAACCAAGCCTGGTCAGAATCTGCTCACAAATGAAGTGTGCAACGGTGTCTGTAGTGCAATCCTTCACATCTTGTGCTTCGGCCCATCTAGTTACATAATCAGTTGTAGTGATGATGTAGCGCGCACCTGTATTCTTTCCTGGTGGGTTGATGGGCCCAACAAAGTCGATGGCCCATTTTTCAAACGCTTGTACAACCATTTGTGGTTGTAGGGGCATTTCATCTCTGCGCGATGGCCTTCCTATCCGTTGGTACGTATCGTAGGCTTTGCAATAGTCGTGAGAGTCACTATGAAATGTAGGCCACCATAGCCCATCCCTCAATATATTTTGCATCGTTGCTTTGCCTGCATAATGACCTCCTGCTATGCCCCCGTGATATTTTGCTAATATAGCGTGCCTTTCATGCTCCAAAACATATGTTCGTAGCACCTCGTTAGCTCCCAGCTTATACAGATGGCATGCGATGATGGTAAAATATGTTGCGCGGGTTACCAAAT